>PVIW01010035.1:0-47242 GCA_004026585.1 Noctilio leporinus
GTATTTTTTCTATTTCTGTGAAGTCTGTCATTGGTATTTTAATTGGGATTGCATTGAATATGTAGATTGCTTTGGGTAGTATGGACATTTTAATGATGTTAATTCTTCCCATCCACGAACATGGTATATGCTTCCATTTATTTGTGTCTTCCTTGATTTCTTTCTTCATTGTTCTGCAGTTTTCTGAGTACAGGTCTTTGACCTCCTTAGTTAAGTTGATTCCTAGGTACTTTATTTTTCTTGTTGCTATGGTAAATGGGATTTGTTTTTTTGCTTCTATTTCTGTTGTAAAACTTGTTTTAATTCTTAAGGGAAAATCTGAGACAACAGCGCATAATTGAAAAAGCATATGGCTTCTTTTTTAGAAGACCTAAATTTGAGTCTGAAATCTGCCACCTGTGTGACCTTGGTTAAATAGCTTAAGTTCTCCAAAATCCTACTTCCTCCCATGTGAAATAGAGACAATACTAACACAAAAGGCCAAATATACCCTATAAATCAGCTCAAAGTGTGGCCCTGAACCAGTACTCTGAAGCATTAAAAGTGCTAAAGAAATGAAGATGCTATTATTATTAATATAATTCCATCCCCACTATGTACAGCAGGTTTGCCTTATAAAGTGTGAAGCCTGTTGGCCAGGCCCAGAGCCTCTTCAACCCTAAGGACAGGTCCCTTTAAGAAGAGGGCCCTCTACTTACCGGCTTGACTCCCACGTATGTCCTGTACTGCCTTTTGAAAAAGGTGGCACTGCACCTCACACCCTGTCTGCACAACCCACTCCCAAGAGAAATGCTGGCTATTTGCCTGTGACCTTGGCCTAACTCTTGCCCCACCATCTGCTCAGTTTTCACAGCTTTCAACCAAGGTTTCATTCTGCAGGGCTGCCTTTTCTTGCCCTTGGCCACAGTGCACCAAACTTCATTCCTTTTTTTGTCCAATAAAGGATTCCTACTCCCTATTTTGGTTTTCTTATGATGACCCTTCCCCGTGACCCAGCACTCCCAGTCTGCAACCACTATACTGGCTGAGCATTCACCAGCCCCAGCCCACCTTCCCTGAACCTATAAATTGCCCAGCCAGTCAGGTCCCTGTCCTTAGAGCAGAGCATGCCTAACCCAGCCCCCAGCCATAACTGGCTCTTTTACTTATTTTATGCTCTGTTGTGTAGTGCTCAGTAGATAGTTGGTGCTCAGTTAATATTACCATCTGCATGAGACTTCAAAAGTTGAGAATGCTAATCCTCAACTAAAATCAGAAATCCGTTCAGAGAAAGCAAGTCAACACTGTCCCTAAAATAGTGATGCAATCAGCAGAAATTTCCACATCATCAATCACAAGGGTTCACAGCAAGTAGTCAGTGAACCAAGTAGAGTGACCTTCGAACCCCCTCCCACCCCTGCCCCACTCCATATTCTTGTTAGCTGTTGTTGATTGATGGTTTCCCAGAAAAGATGATCCATCACTGTTCAGATGAGCAAAGCTGCTGCTGCTACAACTTGCAAGTTATTCCAGCATTTTGTAAAAATGAGACAAAAAAGTGCCAACTCATAGAAACACATATATGACCAGTGATATGGTTTTCAACCCCATACAAGAAACTGTTCAGAACCAGGAAGTTTACTAGGAAAATTTAACCCACAAGTATCGACTGCCACTGAAGTTAAACCCAGGCACTGTGTTAGCTACTTTGTATGCTCTTTTCATCTTTACTATAATATAAAGTAAAAATCTCTGTCTTGCCATGAGGTCTTGCCCATGGTCACAGAGATGAGAAATGAGCCAAATTCAAACCAATAGTGGTCTAACTCCCAGAGCCCATACTCTTAACCACTTAACATGTGATTCTTTCCCCTACCTCCAAAATTTTCAGAAAGGTAGAATCAAGTTAAAATGATCATGGCTACAAAAGTGAGAGAATGAGTCTCAAAACATGTATGTGCCCTGGAAGTCATGTGTGGAAGGGGAGGACAGCCTTATTCTTCACATTGTGTGATGATCTAGTTTTTTATAAACTACATAAAAAAGAAATAAATCTTACTACTAGCAATAGCATGGATGGACCTTAAAGGTATTATGCTAAATGAAGTAAGTCAGTCAGAGAAAGACAAATACCATATGATTTCACTTATATGTAGAATCTAGAGAACAATATAAAAAAAGAGAACAGACTCATGAATACAAAGGACAGACTCAAGGTTACTAAAGTGGAGGGGGTTTGGAGGACTAAAAGAAAAAAATGAAGGTGTTGAGAAACACAGATTGGTAGTTATAAAGCAGACATGGGGATGTAAAGTGAAGCATAAGGAATATAGTCAATAACATCATAATAACTATGTATAGCGCTGAGTAGTTACTGGAAATATAAGGAGAATATAAGGAGAATTATATAAAGTATATAATTGTCTTACCACTATGTGGTACACCTGAAACTAATACAAAATAATAGTGACTGTAAATGGTAATTGAAAAAATTAAAAATAAAAGAAAGAAATACAGAAAAATGTTTATAAACTATATAAATAATGCAGCTGGGAGAGAAGTGGGGGGGGAATGATTGATCATAATTAATCAGCACTGAAGCTGGGTATGTGTGTATTTGAAAATAGATAATAAAAAATAGAAAAATAAATAAATAATTTCACAATTAAAATGTTTACAAATTTTTAACTGTGAGCTTTTCATATGTACATGAAACTTTAATTAGTTTTAGTTCAATCCAGATTTTGGGATTGAACTGGGATTTTGTTCAATCAAGAACCAATGAATTCACAAACTTTAATTCCAAGATCCTATTCATATACTGTTGTGAAAATGTTTCAAATTTCTCCACTAGAGCATTCTTTAAGGCACATGCTATGGCATCTATATTTTACGTTAGTATCCTTTAGCATATACTCTGTGTTAGTTACAATCACAATCTTGGGGCAGGATTGCCCTAATCAGAAATCCACATTCTGGGAATGATTAATAAACTTTATAAGAAAAGTTGAACACTAGAGGTAATGACTAAATGGTCTTCAGTCATTATTTACTCCTGTCAATGCCAGAGCTATTCTAGTCAACATAATTTAGAAGTGGATTTTCATTGGTGAAATTAGTGGCTTGTTAGTTGATTAAATGGAGCTCTCATTTGGGAAATTAGTGGCAGTGGAGAAGTTTTCATCTAAAATAGGAAATAGATTCTAGTGAGCCCTGGAATCTTTATCCTTAGGAATAGGGCCCTTAGCAAGATCCTTAAATAATACTTGTAGAACTGGTTTAGGATTGTTTTGAGCCTGTTTGCAGAAAGGTCGATATGAGTAGCAAAAATTGGTCTGAAACTTGATTTCCTAGTAACTTGACCCAAAGTTAGAAGAGTATTTAACCCTCATTACCACTAATCATGGACAACTCCCAAGGTACCAGAAAGAACCTAATAGTTGTGCACACCAAACTGGCTTGGCTCAGTTCTCAGCAGCATAAAAAAAAAAGGGGGGGGGGGGGGGGGGGGGAGGGGCTTAGCCAGAGTCCTGGCCCACCATAAAGAAAAATTAATCTTGAAATCTCCTATTTCATCTTCAAAATTCATGCAAATTTGGTATATTTCTCCCATCCAAGTACTACCCAGGCCTGACCCTGCTTAGCTTCCAAAGGTCAGACAAGATGGTATGGCCGTACACTAAATTTGGTATATTTCTGTAAATAGTAGGCTATTAAATTAGCAATTCGCAAATAAATCTTGCCTTCATGGTTCAAACCCCTTCATGGGCTGGGCCACATGACTTAACACTGGCCAATGAGACATTAAGCAAGCATGATGCAAGCAGAAACTTGACAAGTAATTTCACAATGGGGATTGTCCTCCTAGAATGCTCTCTCTTGGTGCGTTGAGCCACCATGTAAAAAGGTCCAGCTGTTCTAATGGAAAGACTATGTGGAAAGAGAAAAAAAATGCATGGCTAGCCACCACCTCTTACAGACCTTGCAGTTGAGGCACCAAATGTGAATAAAGAAGATATCTTAAATACTCCAGCAGTTGCCATGTGGGACAGCAGAACAGCCCTGCAGATCCCAATCTAAACTGTAGAAATTTAAGAAATAATAGCTTGGTCTTTGGGGAACTGTGCCAAATTTATCCTGTGGTTTTATATATCCCTTAAAACAATGTTAAATGTCTTCTCCACACTCCAGCACCAAACACCAACATTATCAGAGATCTATTACTCTGATCCTTTGGAAAACTTCAGAAGCTGAGGAAGCATTAAGAAAACAAGAGAAAATGAACATAGGATGCAAACTGTCTCCACAGCATGTGTCTCCCTATTGTTTAGGAACAATCACAGGAATTCACAAGAATTCAGAGAGTGAATATGTTAGGTCAAACCAGGAAAAGTTCCCCACATGTTCTAGAGACATTCTTTACTACTTTCTAGACAAAAGAATGCCTTCTATCTGTCCAGGCAACTTAGGTCCCTTAAAAGTGGACTAAAGGCCAAGTAAGACATTTGGAAAAGTGGTCAAGAAAAAGGTAACATGCTAGTATTAGAATGAATCACAATATAAAAGAAATAATCATATTGGTAAGATACTGTATCTGTGTTAAAGCATGCATATCCCCAAAGTACAACTGTGCCTGAAAACCTAAGCTAAGCATCCTGTATAAGAACCTATCACTGTACCAATAAGTCCATACCTACCAGCTCATGAGTCCAAGTCTACCACTATAAAGCCCACCTTGTTCAGGATCAATCATAGATTGATTGACTTAGGAACTGGAGAGACAGAACGGATGTTTTTTAAATATCAACACTAATGCTGATATAAGATAGAGAAGATAAAGTATCAGATAACCCATAGCCAACTCCCTAGCAGATATTTCCGGAGAAAGTAAAAAAAAAATAAGCATGGCAGTAAGGTATTTGCATAGCCATCCTATCAGATGCAGAGTTCAAAGCACTGATGATAAAAATGCTAAGAGAACTCATTGAGTATGGCAAAAGCATAAGGGAAGAAATGAAGGCAACACTAAGTGAAATAAAAGAAAATATACAGGGAATCAACAGTAAAGGGAAGGAAGCCGGGGTTGAAATCAACTATTTGGAACATAAGGAATAAATAAACATTCACCCAGAACAGAATGAAGAAACAAGAATTCAAAAAGAGAGAGAGAGAGAGAGAGAGAAGAGAATAAGATGCTGGGCATCTCCAAAAGTGCCAACATCCAAGACATAGGGATACCTGAAGAAGAGTAAGAGCAAGACATTGGAAACTTATTTGAAAAAATAATGAAAGAAAACTTCCCTAATTTGGTGAGGGAAACATATAAAAAAGCACAAAGTCCAGAAAGCACAGAGTCCCAAACAAATTGGACCCAAAGAGGACCACTCCAAGGCATATCAAAATTAAAATGCCAAAGGCTAAAGATAGAGAATCTTAAAAACAGTAAGAGAAAAGCAGAGAGTTTACCTACAAAAGAGTTTCTGTAAGACTGGCAGCTGATTTCTCAACAGAAACTTTGCAGGCAAGAAGGGACTGGCAAGAAGTATTTCAAGTGATGAAAAACAAAGACCTACAAACAATAGTATTCTTTCCAGCAACACTGTCGTTTAGAATAAAAAGGTAGATAAAGTGCTTCCCAGACAAGGGAAAGCTAAAGGAGTTCATCATCACCAAGCAATTATTATATGAAATGTTAAAGGGACTTACTTAAGAGAAAGAAGATCAAAAGTATGAACAATAAAATGAGGACAAACTCACGATCAACAACTGGATCTAAAAACCAAAAACAAACTAAGCAAACAATAAGAGCAGGAACAGAATCATTGATATGGAGATCATTTGGGAGTTTATCAGCAGGGAGAGGATTGAGGGAGAATGGGGGAAAAGGTTTAGGGATTAAGAAGCATAATCCCAAATGATTTATTTGGTAGGTACAAAATAGACAGAGGAATGTTAAGAATAGTATAGGAAATGGAGAAGCCAAAGCACTTACAAGGTTTATCCCAAAAGTATCAAGCTAATGTCAATATAGTTAAAACAGTTTGCATGGCCAATACTTTTGGGACAGATCTCATATATGTATGATCCATGAACAGGAACTAAAGCGGGGATTGCTGGAAGAAAGAGGGGTACTGGGCAAAGGGGAAAGAATTGGGACAACTATAATGGCACAACCAATAAAATATACTTCAAAAATAATTTAAAAACAAAATTTTTGGAGAACTTATGAATGGTCTGTTGACATTTCCATCTATCATAAGAAAAATCAGTGAAATTTTAAGTTACTTATTTCTCCTTTAGTTTTTAAAAACTTTTTCACATGGCATGATTCATATTAGTTGGTAACCTGGGCTGTGATCTCTGCTTTTTGTATATTAATACATCTTTTAATTACCTGTGGACCAATAGGATGGGCAAATTTATTTGGCTATAAATTTCAGGAATGTAGGACTATAGAAATAATGGGATCTGACACATGAAATGCCAAGGATCTCTATGAATGGTCACTAATGTTTCCAGAAGTACTATATGTAATGTCAGATAATGGAATATGACATCTTTAACCTACAACAGTGGTGAATAAGCAAATGGTCCTATATAGCCATGCACACCCACATAGAAGAAACAACAAGAAAACCTTGCATTTGTTTCAGTCTGTATCTCCCCAGACCAGTCTATTCAAAGTTTCACTGGGCAAACTAAGGCAACTAAACATCTGTCATTATTTCAGTACTCTGATTTTCTCTTAGGAAATTCTTGTTGCCACTTATTTGCAATGTATTGAATATCTATTAAAGGATTTTTAATAGCAGCAGACAACAAATGGTAGTTAAAAGCATTAAAATGTAATAAAGCAAAAACTAATGTCAACAGTTTTCATATTGCTGAAATTGTACACCAATAAATATACATCACACTAAAAGTATATGTACAAGAAAATAGCAACAGATACATAGATACAGACTATCTGATATTTTGTTAGCAGATTAAATATTTGCTATTGATAAATGATTATCCTGACTGGAAAAATCATGCAAAGAGCATATATTAATCATAAACATGTCCATCTAGAAAAGTAATTTAAACAACTATAGAACTTGAGCCCTGGCTGGTAGCATAGTGGTTAAGGTGCCGGCCTGTGAACCCAAAGGTCGCAGGTTCGATTCCCCAGCCAGGGCACATAACCAGGTCGCAAACCAGGTCTCCAGTCAGGTCTGTGGCTGGAGGCAGGTGAAACGCAACCTTACATTGATGTCTCTCTCCCTCTCTGCCTCTCTCCCTTCCCCTCTCTCTAAAAATAAATAAAATCTTTAAAAAAAAAAAAAAAAAACAACTATAGAACTTGAGAAGTAATATTTTCTTACCTTGAGATATAGTCTAATCAATGAATAGATGACAATCCTAACACAAGAATCAGAATATACAAAAATGCAGTAATGTCCTCTTCTTTTAATATTGAGCCTGCAAGGATAAATTATTCTAACTATTCAAAGAAAAAAAAGAAAGTGACCAATTTGAGAGTACACATCAAGCTCATGTATTCCCAGAAGATTTGTGTTGCCAGGAAAATAGCATGACTTTCTCACAATGAAGATGTCACATGAATAAAAATTTATATATAAGTAAACAAAATGAAATTAGAAGGCAAAGAGGACAGAGTTACAATTTAATCCTGGATTCACTTTCATCAGTTTTTTGTTTCTCTTAGAAACTCCTCCTGTTCTCTAATTATATGTCTGAAGAGAATCATAGGTACAGTTAGTCTCAGTTATTCTCTAAACTAAAAACGTAAGCCATGATGTGCATTTTTCATAAACAAGTATCATAATGGGTTTAAACATTCATTTGAATTAGTTTTTATCTTCCTCCAATGATCTTAGAAACCAAATAAATAAGTAAATAAACCGTAACATCTGCAGGATGCAAGAAATATGCTGGGGAAATATGCTGAATCAGGCAAGTAAAGATAAAAGTCTGAGTTAGGTTCATACATTGCTAAATAATAATAATAATAATAATAGCCACAAAAATCCATGAATCACATTCCTTTTAGCAGAAATGACTAGAAAGTAGAACTATGATTAAGTGGGCTGTTCTAAAATATATCTTATTATTTGCCAGAAACATTAAAATGAGGATGAATTGTTATGGATTTTTCATGAGGCAGCATTAAACTGCTGCTGGAGCTGCCATCTAATAAAATCAGTGATTTGCAACACAGGAATACTTCACACCCAAGGAAGTGTCTGCTAATTTATCACACCAGCAAGTTCATTGTTTTACTTGAGAGAAAACCTTTATGGAATGAATATCAAGGGATCTCGTAAATAAAAATGTACATCTTCTTGTCCCTTATTTTTTAACATAATGTAAAGGCTTTTTCTCTATTTGTCCTAATTTATTTTCCAGTGTTTTCACAAATACATGGCTTGTCCATTTGCTGGTTTTTTGCCATTGTTGTTTGTTACCTCTAGGGATGGGAAGCCCAGAGTATCAGGTAAGACCTATGTGGTTTTGGTGGATACACATATAACCTAATGATTGGCTGATTTGAAGTGGTTTAAATACCATCTTTGGGACAGAAGGGTCATCAAAATACTAATCCCTCTACTCACAGACTCTTTTAGTAAACCTTGCTGAGCTGAGGTACAGGACCTCCCAACCATATTAAATTCCCCTAGAGGTATTTATTTTTTAAAGTTATTTCATTGCATTTTTCCATTACCATTTATCCCCTTTTATACCCTCTTCTGTCACCACCCAACCCCTCCACCCACAATTGCCACACTGTTGTCTACGTATGTCCATGAGTCATTTTTCTTTTTGTTCAATCTCTCCATCCCTTATGCCACCCTCCCACCCTGAGCTCTCAGCCTGCTCTATGTATGAGTCTGTCTCTATTGAGCTTGTTCGTTTAGTTTGTTCATTAGATTGCACAAATGAGTGAAGTCATATGGTGTCTTTTTTTTTTAAAGATTTTATTGATTATTTTTAGAGAGAAGGGCAGGAAGGTAGGAAGAAAGGGAGAGAAGCATCAATGTATGGTTGTCTTTCACCTGCTTCCAGCCACGGACCTGGCTGGAGACCTGGCTTGCAACCTGGTTATGTGCCCTGGCTGGGAATTGAACCAGCCACCTTCAGGTTCACAGGCCAGCACCTATATGCCGAGCCACCAGTCAGGACCTGGTATTTGTCTTTCTCTCACTGGCTTATTTCACTTAGCATAATGTTCTCTAGGTCCATCTATGCTGTTGTAAAGGGTAAAATTTACTTCCTTTTCATCACTGAGTAGTATCCCATTGTGTAAATGTACCATAGTTGTTTTATCCACTCATCTACTGATAGACTCTTGCACTGCTTCCAAGTCAGGGCTATTATAAATACTGCTGCAATGAACATAAGGGTGCATATATTCTTCTGAATCACTGTTTCAGATTTCTTCAGATATATTCCCAAAAGGGGAATCACTGAGTCATAAGGAATTTCCATTTTAATTTTTTGGAGTAACTCCATACTGTCTTCCACAGTGGCTGCATCAATCTACATTCCTACCAATAGAGCAAAAAGGTTCCCCTTTCTCCACATCCTCACCAGCACTTGTTTGTTGATTTATTGATGATAGCTATTCTAACAGGAGTGAGAGGTTATATCTCATTATGGTTTTGATTTGCATCTCTCTTATGATTAGTTATGTTGAACATCTTTTAATATGTCTATCAGCCACTTGTATGTCCTCTTTGGAGATGTGTCTATTCAGGTCCTTTGCCCATTTTTAATTAGATTGTTTTCTTTATGTTGAGTTTTATATGTTCTCTATAAATTTTGGATATTAACCCCTCATCTGATGTATCAGCAAATAGGGGTTACCATTCAGTGTGCTGCCTTTCTATTTTGCTGTGCAAGTATTTTAGCTTGATGTAGTCCCATTTGCTTATTTTTTCTTTTGTTTCCTTTACCTGAGGAGATATATCAGAAAAAACACTGCTACAAGCCATGTTGCAGATTTTACAGCCAATGTTTTCTTTTAGTAGTTTTATGGTTTTGGGTCTAACATTTAAGTCTGTAATCCATTTTGAACTTATTTGCATGTGGCATAAGAATAGGAAGTCAACCACAAGTTTGAAAATAGCTGGAATACTATTCTACAAAGTTATTTAATCCTACATTGTTTTTCGTTTTTACCTCAAATTAATAGATATCATAATTTCTGCTCTGTGGGGACCAGCTAAGCCACTGCATTCTAAGCCATTCTTTTTGAAGGCTTCAACTAGTAAAACATATGCAGAGGAGAAACAGAAGGTATTGAAAAATTAAGACCTCTGCATGGCAAAAAAAAAAAAAAAAAGTCAGTCTACTATTTAAGATAGAAAACTCCAAAAAGAATAAGTTATAGTTCTAGTAGCTTAAAATAAAGTTGAGTTGTATTATTGGAGGGTATGGGATCTGACTCAGAAACCAAATTCAGTTTTTACTATGGGTTTGGTACTGTCTCTAGGACAGCTTTCATGAAAATGAGTTCTGAAATACACCATTTCTATGATATATTTTACAAAAATAGTATTCCAGAGTAAAATAAATGTTAAAGAAAAAGAAAAATGCTTAACTTACTAAAATATATCTAAAATATTATCATTTAACATGTCATAATTATATAAGCTATTGACATATTTTAAATTTTTTGTATTAACTCTTCAAAATCCAGGAAGTATTTTATAGCATATTGCAATTTGAACTAGCCACATTTTAAGTAGATACCATATGAAACACTGTACACTTAAAGAATAAAGAAGACTAAATCTTTTGAGAATGAAAATAGAGTTTGTTTATTTATTCCTTTATTTTTTTTAGCTCAGAAGTCTGCCTGTAACCAAGCAAATGCATGCAGAACCTGGGAAGGGTAATTATGAAATGAGATTTTTTTCAGAGATAAGAAATGAAAGAAACTAGACCAAAATATTTCTAATAGAAATTTTAAGGCAATTAATTGAATGATGGTATTAGACACTAATAAAAACCAAGAAGGTGGAGTGGTTTCTTTTTCTTCACTTATCTGTCCAATTTTTTCAACACCATTTATTAACTAAATTACTTTTAGCCTATTGCTTGTGCTTGCTTCCTCCATAAATATGAATTGATCACAAAGGCATGTGTTTATTCCTTCCAGTGTGTTATTTATTTCAGATACTATATTCTTTATTTCTGACTTATCATTTTTATGGTTTCTATGTCTTTTTTCATGCTTTTGAAAACCCTTATAATTATTACTCTAAACTCTGTATCTAATAAATTGCTTGCCTCCACTTCATTTAATTCTTCTTCTGGAGAATTCTCTTATTATCTCTTATTGTTTCTTTGTTTTCCCATTTTGGCTGCCTGTTTGTGTTTGTTTCTGTGTATTAGATAGACCTGCAAAGACTCTGGGGTAGACCTATGTCAGATGCTGCCTGTGCCTGGCCTTGGGCAACCTATTTGGAGCTATCACAGATCCACACTTACGGCTCCTTCTGCTGGGCCTGGGTGCATGCAGAATGAACCATGCTGCATACTAAGGCTGTTTTTTACCAGCCCCCAGCCTAGAGGAGTGTCAGCTAGCCTCAGAGCTCCCAGAGATTCACCTTGGCCTATAGGCTTTCTGTTAGGTTTAATCAATGAAAGTGCCTCCAGCTATATGCCTCAGAAGCCTCGCTTAAGCTCCACAGGGTCAGGTGAGAGTGATCATAAGAGCAATTTCTGCAGGTGGGGCTATTGCTTCCCCTACTGCATGGAGGCTGACACTGCATGGAGGGTAGTGCTCTGCCAAAGAGAGATGGCTTCCGCAGTATAAGGAATGACTGAGCGCAGGAATCCTGGCAGCCAACCGTCAGCTCTCTCTCCAGAGCCACCAGCCCCAGACTCTCCTCTAGTGGATATAGTCTGCTCTTCCTCTGCTGGGGCCCAGAGTAAGTGGCTCCAAAATTAATTTTTAAACAGGCTCTCTGCATCTCTAGCCATCTCTCCCTGGCAGACAGAAACCCTACTGCTTTACACAGCCAGATGTTATTTGGGCTTTTTCCCAGTTCTGGTGCTGTAGGCTTGGGAGCCCAGCTTGGAGTTTAGAGCCCACACTTCTCAGGGGAACCCTCTGGCCACTGAAATATTCCTCCAGGACATTAGCTGCCATCTGTTGGAGCCCAGCCAGCCCTGTCATGCCTCCACATTTCCTACCAGTCTCAATGTAGTGATGTGGCTTCTTCCATTAGTCCTTGGTTAACCAATTTCTCTCCAGCCAGTGCTTAGTTGGTTCTTTAGGATGATTTCTTCTATGATTTACTAGTAATTCCAGCTTGTTCCTGGAAAGATATTAGCGTAGCTTCCATTTACTCCACCACCATCTTGTCTCTCTCCCAATTGCTTTGTAAAAATCAGGTATAACATAAGAGTCACTGTTAGAAAGTGTGCAAATCAGTGATTTTTAGTCCATTAACTCCGTTGTAAAATCATCACCAATGATTGAAAAATATTTCCATTATACCAAAAATAAACCTTGTTCTTATATGTGATCAGTCTTGCTAGTCCCCTCCCCATCAGCTTGCCAACAAATAGCCACTTTTTTTCTGTATGGATTTGCCTGTCCAGGACATTTCATATAAATGGAATCATACATTGTGGCCTCTTGTTACTGGTTTCTTTCACTTAGCATGATGTTGTCAAGGTTCATCCATATTGTTGCATCCTTAAAATCCTCATTTCATTTTTTTTTTTAATTTTTGTTTATTATTTTTAGAGAAAGGGGAAGGGAGAGAAGCAGAGAGGGAGAGGGACATCAATGTGTGGTTGCTTTTCACCTGCCTCCAGCTATAGACCTGGCTGGAGACCTGGCTTGCAACCTGGTTATGTGCCCTGGCTGGGAATCGAACCAGCAACCTTTGGGTTTTCAGGCCGGCGCCTTATCCACTGTGCCACCAGCCAGGGCCACATTCCTCATTTCTTATTAGAGCTGAGTAATAATGTTCCATCAGATAGCTATTCAACATCTCTTCATTTATCACTTTATAGGCATAAATTATTTCCATTTTTGGCTATTATGCATAATACTGCTATGAGCATTTATGTAAAATCCTAATTGGCCTTCAGGGTCATGATCATAGACCCCAGACAAGCTTCATGGGTTGACCAGCATACTGGTAAAGTTGAAACCATTATTTCATTTTTAGATATTTCTAAGTTTCTACTATGGTCTTTGACTACATTAAATATTGGGTTGGAAACATAATTATATATGCTATAACTGTAATAGAAGTTGGGGATTGCTTAATTTTCTGAAATGTGTAGGTATAGAAAACAATTGCTATATTTTTGATGCTTTAAATCCTTATATGTGAGGCTCCAAAGCTGATCAGCAGTGAACAAACACAGTTCCAATGCCTTGTGCTCACCTTTTCTAAGCAGGCTAGTTACTGAAAGAATACAGATGTGGACAATCATCTCACTGAAGCTGAGAAAAATGAAAAGTTGCAAAGGACAATTATAGACTTTGAGTTGGGATATGGGACTTGAATTTCTTTGGATTAATAATGCACAAGGACATCAGGACTTTTTTACACTTTAGCCTTTTTAATGGACTTTAACAGAAAGATTTTGGGTTTTAATTTTTAAAGATTTTAATCTTTTAAGTATATTACTAGCAAATTAATGACAGGGTTTATAGTTATCTTTTGAGCATCACTATATGTTGACATAACTTTAGGAATATTTTAATTAAAGTTGAAATATTTAATTTAATTTTAGTATCTTAATGACATTTAATCTTATTGCAGAAACTCTGAGAGCCTACATTGGGAAATATAGCTGGACACAATTTGGGATAAGAAATGCCTTTGATTTCAGAATCTAATTCTTTCAGCACAAAAGAAGGTCCAAGAAGTCCCAGAAAGATCAACTAATTAAAGGAAAAGGGCAGGTGTTTTTTTCATAAAAGGTATTTCCTTTACTGTGGTGAAGATATATACAATTGCTGTATGTTAATGGTGCCTCGTGAGGTAATTTGTTGAGGATATCTAACAAAACAGTAATCCACATTTAGAATACATTTTAAAGAAGCAGCACAAGATAAGCCTTCTATTCAAAGGTGAGAGGGAAATATAGGAAATGATGGATATATGATCTCTTACCCTCTCACCTTGGAGATGGAAAGCTTTTGCTATAGATTTTTAAGGAGATAGATTACAAAATTATTAAATTGTGAAAAAATACCACTGGATATTGCAGCTGAATCTTTACTACTCCCATTTCTAGGTGTATAATAATGGTGATTAGACTTGGGCCCTAAATGTTTTGTCTTTGGGCCAAAGTGGGGAATTAAGTTGGCAGTGTGGGTCTCGGGTTTTTTATTTCCAGCATGGGAAAGACGTTCGGGATCCCATAGGCTCCTTCTGCCCCCTGAACTGAACGCACTAAGTGGGGTTTTTCAGAATTTCCCCATTTGCTGCTGAGCATACCCTCCTCTGCAGAGTAAGGTGCTTTCTCATTTGTGGTATAAGATTGAACCTGCTTCTAGCTCTGGCATGGAAGACGGCGCTCCTCACTGTTTTTACTCTCTTCAGGGGCCATCTGAATCCTTTTATTTATATCCATAGAAACCAGCGTCATAAGCAGGTCAACATTTAAAAATTATGTGGTTAAGATTTCAACCATACAAACCTGGCAGGTCCTAAAACCAAACAGTGGTATTTCAGATACAGATAAGCAGGCAGAAATGAAGTCGGCCGCACGTGCACAAACCTTCCAAGAGCTCACCTGTATCTCCCAACTGTGGCCACTTCATGGAGCAGGAGGTAGCAATCGTGGCAGCCTTCATCCAATCGCCAGGCGCTAAATGCAGTTCTCCTTTTCTGAGGAGGCTTCCGGTTCTGGAGCCTGTGATTGTTTCAAGTTCCCCCTGCCTCGTTAGGCCAACCCACAGGCGTCAAAGCTCTAAGGCAGACCCAACACAGCAGGCTGGGCCTGTGACAGCAGAAGGTCGGGTCACCCGCATGCCAGGGTTCCAGACCAGCTACAGTGTTTTTCCAGGACTCTGCAGAGCACAGGCCTCCGCTGTCTCCTCCCTCCTAGGCACAGCCGCTCCACACACCTGTTTTTACTTCACAAATTCACCTAATTTACTTTCAAGAGGACTTCAAAAGAGATTTTAAGAATCTGTATTTACAAGGCAATTTTATCTCACAGTATCGAGTTTTTAAAATGTTTTAACCTCTTTTTATTTTTTAAACATGTTTAGCCTCTTTTTAATAAAAATGCCTAACATATTTGATTAGTCAGTGAAGGGCACCGCGCAAGGTACTAATGAAGAATGCTGTAGATGTTACATTTGATTTCTTGCTTTTTTAAGACTGGAAAAAAATTCTGTGCAAAAAAACCCAGCTACACATCCAATCCAGTAGTGGGGGGAAGCTCACCTGATTTTTTCCAAAGTGGATTAAGTAAAATACTGTGCAATCATTAAGTAAAATATTGTATAACATTCTACCTGGTGAGTGTCCACCAAACGTTGGCTTTTATTTTTATCAGTCGCATATGATCGTCACACAAGATTTTAACCCTGTGCTAATGTAACACCTCCTTGCTCTCTTTCTCTCCTTACCCTGACCTTTTATTTCCTTTCTCTACTTCTTTTATTGCCATCCTTCCTATTGATAATTCCACCAAGCAAGTAGTGAAAATTTGTAAATTATTTTTAATGTTTTTTTAAAGATTTATTATTTTTAGAGAGTGGGGAAGAGAGAGAGGCAGAGAGAGAAATATCAATGTATGGTTGCCTTTCACCTGCCCCCAGCTACAGACCTGGCTGGAGACCCAGCTTGCAACCTGGTTATGTGCCCTGGCTGGGAATCCAACCAGTGACCTTTGGGTTTGCAGGCCAGTGCCTTATCCAATGTGTCACCAGCCAGGGCCCTGTAAATTATTTTTCATTCCTATGAACTAATAAAGGCATATTATTAAGTTTAATCATAACTAATTTAAATTACATATCAATTGAGACTAAGAGGTCATATCTGCTGTAAATGCACATCACGCAATTGTTATCCCTTTAACGTTCATGGACTGACTGCCCAGGGAGGTACCAGGCACATCTGCAGCCCAGCCCAAGGCCAGCTGCGCTTCCCATGGTACAGCTTAGTGTTCATGATAAGGATGCATCAGAGTCACTCCGAATTTTCTTTCAGTCTAGTCTACAAACATGGAGCATGGGAGCGTCTTAGTTCTTGAGCATCTTGTTTTTCTGCTTAATCAAGAAGTTCCTGGGAAGAATAAGTTTGATACCCTTTTCTACGGCACTACTTCTCCTGGAAGTACACCTGCACTTACATGAGCTCAAGAATCAAGTCACCTGCTGTTTTCTGGTATCTGGACCATCTCTCAAAGACACTTGCTGATTACTATGTCAATGCCTAAAAATGTTTAAGAGTTTTTCCCCATGAATGCATTACCTTAGCATTCAGAAGTAAGATCTTATCTACTGCTAACTCAAATATCAAAGTATAAACATGGAAACTACTTTTTCAGGAAATTGGTATTTCTTGGCTGAAATCATGAATCTCATTTTCAAAGAAGAGTCTGAACATTAACAATATTCTAAAGACATAATGAGGTATTATTTGGGTGTTTAAGGAGATTGAGAGAAAGGATTGTTTAAGGTAGGTCTGATTTTGGCAATGAATCTGAGAAAGAGAGTGAGAGAGAGAGAATATGTAGTTTTACTTCTCTATTACCACAAGGTGGCGTCAATTTTCCATTTTTTTAATTTGGCACATTGCTGTTTTTAAGTTTGTTTTCAAGAGTGCGAGGTGTTGGGAGAAATTTGATTACATTTCTCAAATATGAAATCTAGACTATAAAATTGGGGTCACTGCCTTAAATAAAATTCCACAGGTGGAATAAGATTTGTGATTTGCATTGTTGTTCCCACAGCTTCGATGTGGAGAGAGTGATTCAAGTGAACAAGGTGGAATACTGCAATAATCTTGCTCGCAAATCTTAAATTACAGAGTATGTTTCAAACTCAAAGCCACATATTGGCGATTTTATTAGCCTTTTCTTATGCAAATGCATCAGATTTTGTGTGTGTGTGTATGTGTAAAGGAAAGAACATGACTACAATTATTCACAAGCCATTCAGTACAAAGTAATAAATACTAGAAATCAATTTGCATGTTTCAAATCCAGCTGTGTGTCTATGTTATCCATTATCTAATGCATTTAGGAGTTTGGATGCCCAAGATATGTAAGCAAAGCAGATTGCATTCCAGTTTTCCTATAAATGGAACTTGGGTTCCTCAAAATGACTACCAAATTGAGTTGGGATAGACATTCTACTATCACATTTTCTGAGGTGGTGGTGTTAGAACACCTGCACCAAAGGATTTAAGGCAAAGATGGAACTTATTTTCTCACTTAACTAAATAGTCCACAGGTGGCTTCCAGGGCAGTTGGATTCTGGCCCTTCACACTCAACTTCTCCCAGAGCATCAGGTCTCTACTTATATCATTCCCAGCTTAGACATTTCTCCTTCTCAATAGCCAATTCCTCCACTTGTATTTTAGATTTCATCTTTCTGTTCTTTCTCCAGTTTTTTTAAATATTCATAATCCATTGTCTACTTTGTAACTTCAGGCTCTAGTTCTCACTGAATCCTCCCATTAGCTTTTAAATATGTTAAAGAGTTTCTTTCTTATAAGTCAACTCAAGAGAAATGAGTAAATGCAATGCCTGAGAATAACTTTATGCTGTGTTAGCTGTGAGGCATTAGAAAACTGTTACATTTTATTATTTATTTTTCCCTGTTTTCTGTTATTTTTTAAAATTGTTGACATTATTAAAGATGTCCCCAATTTTCTCCCTATTAGATCCCTCCACCCTGCCAACCACCCCCATCTCCTAGCCTTCACCACAGTGTTGTCTGTGTCCATGGGCTATGCCTATAAGCCTATACTTTCTTTGACAAATCTCTTCCAGTCCCCCTACCTCCCTCCTTTCTAAGATCTCTCAGTCTAAAAAGAGATTTTAAAGAGTTGAGCTGAGATTCAGTTTCTCCAAGAGACCCCTAGATAATCCTATATTCAAACCAAGGACCCTTTTGGAAATTTGCAAGGTGACATTTTTTCTTTTATCTGAAGACATAAGATTGATAAACTGTCACTGTTAGTTCTGAGGCTACAATGCTCTGTGAGTCTCAAGTGATTCCTGGTCAAACAATTCTGACATTTCATTTATGGTTTCTGCCCTTTTTCTGCTGATATTTAGAAAAGTTATATAAATAGTCATGTTTTCTTCTTTTATTTCTAGACTTTCATTTAAAATGTAAATCTTTAATCCATGTGGAATTAGCTTTGGAATAAATATTTTGGATATTTTTTCCAATGATTAGCAGATTCTTTCAACATTTTCATGAAATAATCCATATTTTTCTGCTGCTTGTTAATGGCATCCAGTTTCTCCCTACCTTAAAGAGTGTCATCTAGAGAAGGTCCCTTTCTACCTGTCACTTTTTCAGACAAGTCATAAAATGGGACATCAAAGGAATTTGTAGCATTCAGTTTAATGAAAGATAGTCTATTCTATTCTGTTCCAGATATTCTAGGGGGGGTATGCATTACATTTATAGATGAGTAGCTGGAAGCTTACTGAAGTAAAGCTACTCTTAGCCAGTTCCACAACTAGGAAGAGATAAAGACAGCATGCGAATTGCGATTTTCTTACTCAGCCAGTATTTTTTCCACTATATCTACGAGTGTATTCAGGCAGGTACATGCTTTATGTGTGAAGAATGAAATCTTGTTTTTGTTTTACCATAGCTTGCAGATGTGTAAAACACAAAGGAGTGAGGTTTTTTCTGTTTTCACAGAATTTCAGCTGAGAACAATGGGTGATAGAATCCTCATTGCACCATTCAGGTTCAGTGACTGTCGTTTCCAGCAGTATAAAAAGAGAAAAGATTTAGCCAAGTATTCTTTGATATGAGAATGCATAGGTAGAAGTGCTGTGTCTTTTCCTCTCTCCTTTGCCTGGTGGAGAGGCTAGTGCTTGACTGTTGCCTTAAGAATTCTAAAGGCAGGACTTTGGCAGGACTCATCCACTAGCAGGATCAGGGGGAAAGGCAGCAGAAGAACATACCATTTGGGCAGTAAGGATATGGGCTCTTATGGATCAAGTGGATGTATTGCGGAAAAGAACTATGCTTGAGTAAACTAGACAGGTCCCTCTCTGGATGGAAGGAGACCTCAGCTGGAGTTTATGTGGAATGAACCCAAGACAGGGGTCAACTGGAGAGTATCTATATCAGAGAAAGAAAAACAAAACTATCTATGGGATTCTAGAGGAGGAGTGAGAGAGCAAAGTAAAGAATGAACATAACTTTCTACCCCATTGCTCTCCGATTTCAGTGCCAGTATTCTCCTTATGATCAACTTTGAGCAAAATGGTTTTTAAAAACTTTTATTTATTTACCTCACCTGAGGACATTTTTTTTTTCAATTGCTATTAGATAAAGAGGAAGGGAAGAGAGAAAGATCCATATGAGAGAAAAGTATTGATTGGTTGCCTCCCATTCTCACCCAGACTGGGGATCAGTGTCGGGGTGAGGATTGAAGGTGTCCAGACTGAGAGTTGCATGTACCTGCACCCAGACTGGAGATCAAACCTGCAACCTAGATATGTACCCTGACCAGGAATCAAACCTGCAGTCTTTCTGTTACAGGACAATGCCCCAACCAACTGATCCACACCAGCCAGAGAACAACATTGAATTTTAAATACAGTGTTTCTCATACTCAAATCTATGAGTTTCCAAGTATAAAGGGTCAAATTGTATTATCTAGGAAGTCAGGCTCCTGCCTTAGAAGCTTTGTTGTTCAGATAGTTCTTCATTTATGCATCTTTAATACACTGTCAATACACCTTCAGGAGGATAGTGTGTATTTAAAAAGCTATATCCATTGACATTTGAACACCCATAAGATGTACAGTTATAGTTTAAAATAAATAAGACATTAGGAGAGTTTTATCTGTCAGAATAAATATAACACCCACACAAAATATATCTAGGTCCATGCAACATAAAATAGGGTCCCTATGGCAGTAGATGCAATAGTTTGTTCTGCCATGGATAGACATTGTCCCTGTATAAAGTGGCACCTTTCAATGCAGGTCCGAGGTTGGATATGGCCTAGAGAGGAGAGTGACCAAAAGGGAAGAAAGCCTTGATGATCATTCTCTTATAGGCTGACCACCTCTGCTCTTTTCTGTAGCACACACAGGGTTATCCAGCTTTATGTGTAAGAATATGTACCCACTACTTCCCAGCATAGCCAAATCCTGAATAATGTGGTAAAGTAATATGTAGTGCAACGTATTTAAAGTTGATCTTTGATCTTATAAATGTACCTTTTTGTGCAGCAGAGACTCACACTGTTTTTACTGGAAGTTTGGTGGTTTTCATGAATAAACAATTCTTAGTTTGTTGTAGATTTCCAGAGTGTTGAAATGGTTTTTAAAACAATTTTTTCCAACTTTATTGTTCCTTTTTGAAAGTAGAGGTTCTTTGTCAACCTCATCACCTCATCATGCTGAAAGTGAAAATCCCTGACTTAATTTTGGTTTGCAGGCCAGCATCTATCCACTAAGCCAACAGCCAGGGTCATCCTTGACTTAATTTTGAATTGCACTCCAACAATAGTTTATAGAAATGTACATTAGAAGTCGTTTTAAACTTGTCAAGGTACTGTTAGGTCTGGCAAGAGTGATAGGAGAAATGACAAGGGAAATAGGCCATGAGTTTAAAAGATTTACTTAACCTGCTGCACAAGTGGTCTGAGACCAGGAAGGCAGGAAGGTGTCAGCAGCAAACAAAAGAAAGGCAGGGGATTTTTAAGGGGATAAGGAGTGGGGCTTGAAGACACTCTGTGTTTATTGCTTTAAGGGAGTTGGCTCTGAGAACAGAGAGGTTTTCTGCAAGAGGGGAGTTACCAGGTTCTTATAGACAGACTAGGCATCTTTGAAGGACAAAGGCCCGACCAGCAGACCAAGATGTCTTTGAAGGACACAGGTGATTACTATCATCAGCAGTTACTGAGGAGGCAGCAGATTTAATGAGGTTTGCTAAAATTATGTTAGGATTTCCAGAACTCAGGTCTTATGACTAAGAACTACCAGGAGCAAGAGTTTCACCTGTGAGAATCCAAGATGGCAGAGGAATAAGTGGAGCTACACCAATCTTCTCCCAAGACTGATCTGGAATTACAACTTAGTTGGGAAAAAGTCATCCGGAATAACCAACAGAACACCAGTTAGAAGAAGCCTTATACCACTGACAGAACAGAAGAGGCTGCTTCATTACAATGTGATTACTGAGTCAATATAGCCCACCCAGAAGCACCTGAGCTTGGTGACTGGTCACAGATTCATTAAATTACAACTGAATCAATTTGTCTCACCCAGAGGCACCTGAGCCTGGCAACTGATCACAGGTTCATTGATTTACAATTGAATCATTCTGTCCTGCTCAGTGGAGGCTGAGCCTTGTGACTGATCATAGATTACTAGGGTTATAACTGAATCAATCTGTTTTTCTCAGAGGTGCCTAAGCCTGGCAGCTGATCACAGATTCATTGGATTGTAACTGAATTAATTGGCCCTGCCCAGCAGTACCTAAAATGACCACTGATCACAGATCCATTAAATTACAACTGCAACAATCTGCCCCACTCAGCAACACCTGAACTTGACAGCTGAGTACAGACTGATTGGATTACAACTAAATTAATCTGCCCTACCTAGTGGTGTCTGAGCCTGGTCCCTGATCATAGATTGATTGGATTACAACTGAATTAATTAGCCCTGCCTAGCAGTGCTTAAGGTGGCCACTGATCACAAATTGATTGGTTTATAGCTAAACTAATCAGTCCCACCCAGTGACACCTACACATGATAGCTGAGCACAGATTAATTGGATTAAAAGCCAGAGGGCACAAAGACAGTGGACCTCTGGTTGGTTCCAACAGGCTGACTAGGCCCAGTCTATGGAATGATCTGACATCACCAGAGATAAACACAGGAAGTAAAGAAAGTGCACCTCTATATCACATAAGGTCACACCACAAAGACAAGAACACAAAAAAGCCCAATCTAAAAAGCAAAAGCAAACAAGAAGAGACACCTAAAAATGGGAAGAAAAAGAAACAGTCCATCACTGAAAGGCAAGGAGTAATCCCCAGAAAGACTGCTAAATGAAATAGAGGCAAGTGAACTATCAGATATGAAATTCAAAATAATGATGAAAGAGAATCTCAGTGAGCTCAGCAAACTCAAAGAAAACTACAAACACCTCCAGGAGAACTATGAAGAACTCCAGGGAAGCTACAAGGAACTTACTGAGAACTACACCAGCATTAAAAAGAACATAGAAACTATAACTAAGAGCCAGGAGGAGATGAAGAATACAATTTCTGAATTGAAGAATACAGTAGAAGGAATTAACAGCTGGCTAGAGGAAGCAGAGGATCAGATCAGCAAGCTGGAGGACAATGTAGAAAAATTCCAATACAATGCAGCAAAATGAAAAAAGACTGAAAAAGAATGAAGAGGTTTTAAGAGAACTGCAGGACATGAAACATAATAATATCCACATCATAGGGATACCAGAAGGAGAAGAAAAACAAGGTATAGAAAACCTGTTTGAAAAAGTAATGACAGAAAATTTCCCTAATTTGATGAAAGAAAACATCACTCAAGTTCAGGAAGCACAGAGAGTCCCAATGAAGATGAATCCAAACAGACCCACTCCAAGACACATCATAATGAAAATGGCAAATTTCAAAGACATGGAAAGAATTCTAAAAGCAGCAAGAGAGAAACAGCTAATAACATATAAGGGGTCTCCAATAAGGTTATCAAATGATTACTCAACAGAAACACTACAAGCCAGAAGGGAATGGCAAAAAAATATTCCAAATAATGGAAAACAAAGGCTTACAACCAAGAATACTCTCCCCAGCAAGGCTGTCATTCAAAATGGAAGGTAAAATAAGGAGTTTCCCAGACAAAAGAAGGCTAAAAGGATATATCTCTACCAAACAAATATTGCAAGAGATGCTAAAGTGCCTGCTTTAAAAAGATGGAGAAACAAAGAGAGACAGAAAGAAACACACATACAAAGGGAAAAAAATGTCAATGAATAAGTATCTGCCAATAATAAGCTTAAAAGTAAATGGATTTAATGCACCAATCAAAAGACATAGGGTAGCTGAATGGATAAGAAAACATGACCCACATATATGTTGTCTACAAGAGACCCACCTTGTAGATTGACACAGACTGAAAGTGAAGGGATGGAAAAATATATTTCAAGCAAGTGGACATGAAAAAAGGCTGGGGTAGCAATACTTATTTCAGACGAAATAGATTTTACACTGAAGGCCATGAAAAGAGACCAAGAAGGACATTTTGTAATACCTGAGGGAACAATCCAGCAAGAAGATATAACCCTTGTAAACATATATGCACCCAACATAGGAGCACCCAAATATATAAAAAATCTTGGAGGACTTCAAGAAAAATATTGACAGAAACACACTAATAGTAGAGGATTTTAATACCCTATTATCAACAATGGACAGATCTTCCAAGCCAAAAAACACCAAGGATACTGTGGCATTGAACAACACTTTAGATAAAATGGACTTAAGTGATATATACAGACCTTTTCACTCCAAAGAAGCAAAGTAAACATTCTTTTGAAATGCACATGGAACTTTCTCAAAGGTAGACCTCATGGTAGGACACAAGACAGGAAAATTGAAATCATACCAAGCATCTTCTCAGATCACAATGGCTTAAAACTAGAAACCAACCTCAAGGGAAAAACATAAAAATGTTTTAATTCATGGAGACTGAATAATATGCTATTAAGTAATGAATAGGTGAACAGTGAGATCAAAAAAGAAATCAAAAAGTTTCTGAAAGCAAATGAAAATGAAGACACAGCAGTCCAAAACCTATGGAAAACAGCAAAGGCAGCACTCAGAGGGAAACTCATAACAATACAGGCCTACTTAAAAAGGTTAGAAGAAGCTTATACAAACAACCTAACCATAAAGCTGCAAGAACTAGAGGAACAACAAACAGAGCCCAGAGCAAGTAGAAGTAAGGAAATAATCAAAATCAGAGAAGAATTGAATAACTTAGAGACTAAAACTACAAATCAAAGAATCAATAAATCCAGGTTCTTTGAAAAGATAAACAAAATCAACAAGCCTTTATCCAGAATCATAAAGAAAAAGAGAGGACCCAAATAAACAAAATCAGAAACAATAATGGAGAAATCACAACCAATACCACAGAAATAAAAAGGATTTTAAGAAATTATTACAAACAACTATTTGACAACCTAGGTGAAATGGACAAACTTCTGGAAATGTATAATCCGCCAGAACTTAATCCAGAAAAAGCAAAAATCCTGAATAGGCTGATAACAACTACTGAAATTGAAGCAGTAATAAAAAAAACTCCCAAACCACAACAGCCCCAAACTGGATGGCTAAACAGAAGAATTTCACCAAACATTTAGGGAAGAACTAACGCCTATTCTTCTCAACCTATTCCAAAAAATCAAGGAAGAGGGAAGACTCCCAAACTCTTTTTATTAGAATATTATTCTAATCCCCAAGCCAGGTCAAGGCACAACAAAGAAAGAAAACTACAGGTCAACATCTCTGATGAACATAGGTGCTAAAATTTTCAACAAAATATTGGCAAATGGGATCCATCAATACATTAAAAAGATCATACACCATGATCAAGTGGGATTCATCCCAGGGATGCAAGGATGGTATAACATTAACAAATCAATAAATGTAATATACCACACAAATTGAAAGACAAAAACCATATGATCATATCAATAGATGCTAAAAAAGCATTTCATAAAGTACAGCAACTATTTATGATAAAAATGGTCAGCAAAATGGGAATTGAGGGAGCATACCTCAACATCATAAAGGCCATATATGAGAAACCTGCAGCCAACATCATACTCAATGGGCAAAAACTAAAAGCTTTCCCCCTAAAATCAGGAACAAGACAAGGCTGTCCACTTTCTCTACTTCTACTCAACATTATTTTGGAAGTTCTAGTCATCTTAATTAGACAAGAAGGCATCAAAGGCATCCAAATTGGAAGGAAGGAAGTCAAACTGTCATTATTTGCAGATGACATGATAGTGTCCATACAAAACCCAATAGACTCCACCAAAAAGCTACTTGACCTAATGAGCAAATTTAGCAAAATAGCTGGATATAAAGTTGATATTCAGAAATCAAAGGTATTTCTATATACCATCAAACAACAAGTACTGGCGAATGGCAATCATTAACGAATCAACAAATAACAAGTGCTAGTGAGGATAAGGAGAAAAGAGAACACTCATGCACTGGTGGTGGGAATGCAGACTGGTGCAGCCACTATGGAAAACAGTATAGAATTTCCTCAAAAAACTAAAAAATTGAACTTCCTTTTGACCCAGCAATTCCACAGCTAGGATTATACCTGAAGAACCCTGAAACACCAATTCAGAAGAACCTATGCACCTCTATGTTTGTAGCAGTGCTATTTACAATAGTCAAGTGCAGGAAATAGCCTAAGTGCCCATCAGTGGATGAATGGAGCAAAAAACTTTGTTACATTTACACAATGGAATACTACACAGCAGAAAGAAAGAAGAAATTCCTACCTTTTTCAACAACATGGGTGGAATTGGAGAGTGTTACGCTTAGTGAAATAAAGCAGGCAGTGAAAGACAAATACCATATGATCTCACCCAATACAGGAGACTAATGAACAAAACAAATAAGCAAAATAGAACCAGAAACATGACAAACTTTCATTGTGCAGAGGGGAGTGGGGGAGGGGAGAAAGAGGCAAAGAAGGGGAACAGTTTTGTCAAGGAAATAGCATGGATGACCCATGGAAATGTACAACATGTGGGATTGACTGTGGGAGTGGGAATAGGGAGGGTGGAGAAGGGAAGAGCAGAGCGGGAAATGGAATGAATATCATACAACAACAATGAGATAAAATTTTAAAAAGTATCCCACAAAGCAATAGGTTACCAGTTTGATTCCCATTTTGCTGAGCACTGGGTTGTGGGTTTAGTCCCCAGTAGGGATGCCTTAGAGAGGCAACCAATCAATGTTTCTCTCTCACATTGATGTTTCCATCCCTTTCTTTCTCCCTTCCCCTCTCTTTAAAAATAAATTAATTTTTAAAAGAAATTAAATTTAAAAAATTTTTTTAAGTTTCACCTGAAAACATTTATTAAATTGATTACTTTTGGTACTTAGTAGTAACTTTTATTTTTAGATAATCTTTGTATTTGTTTAATATACATTTTAAAGGAAATACAGAGTTATCTCTACAGAAGTGTCTATCCAGTTCCTTTTCCCATTTTTTAAATTGGATTGTTTGTTTTTTTTATTGTTGAGTTTTGTAAGCTCTTTATAAATTTTAGATATTAACCCCTTATTAGATGTATTCGTGAGTATGTTCTCCCATTCAGTGGAATATCCTTTTATTTTGTTGATGATTTCTTTTGCTGTGCAAAAACTTTTTAGTTTGATGTAGTCTCATTTGTTTATTTTTTCCTTTATTTGACTTGTCATATAAAAAGATGCTCAATATTATCAGGATATAGAAGCAGCTAGAATGCATACCTGGACTTTAATTAAAACTGTAACAGTCAAAAAAACAAAAAAAAAAAACTGTAACAGTCAATGTTTACATACCTAGCCTAGTTGGAATGTGATAATGGAACCAGTTGGGCAACTCTTTGGAACGCTTGGGAACGAGTTAATGAAGTTAACTAGTCCAGAGAGCCCTGGTTAGGCAGCAATAAAGCAGACTGCCTAATAAGTAATCCCACTTAGCTCTTTCTGCTTAATGGACGGCTTTTAGTTAATGAACTAATTTTCCTTTGAAGTGTATATCTGTGTAACTGCACATAGCAGCTAGGATAAAAACCCAACACAGTGATGTCAAATTGAAGATGACTTATCTAAAAGTGTCTTCCCTTGCCACTCCCTGTGTTTCCTGTTCCCTTTTTTCCTTTCCCCAGACTAGCCTGAATCTGTTGCTTGATTCCACAGTGGTCTCCAGGTGTGATTTCTCTGAGCAAGGATGCCCTGACAGATAGCACTAAGCATCAGAGAAGTGCAAATTAAAACCACTATGAGGCATCTCCTCACACCTATTGGAATGGCTATTATCAATAAATCAATAAACAGCAAGTGTTGGTGAGGATATGGAGATTAGGGAACCCTCATGCACTGTTGGTGGAAATGTAATTGGTGCAGCCACTGTAGAAAGCATTATGGAGTAACTTCAAAAATTTTTTAATAGAACTGCCTTATGACCCAGAGATTTTACTTCTTGGAATTTATCTGAAGAAACCCAAAGCATGAATTTGAAAGAATATATGCACACTTATGTTCATATTGCAGCATTATTCACAATAGCTAAGATTCAGAAGCAGCTCAGGTACCCAGCAGTAAATGAGTGAATAAAAAAAGCGTGGAACATTTACACAATGAAATACTACTCAGTCATAAAAAATAAAGAAATTTTACCTTTTGTGACAGCATGGATTGACCTGGAAAACATTATGCTAAGTGAAATAAGCTAGTCAGGGAAAGACAAATACCATACGACTTCACTTACATGTGAAATCTAATAAACGAAGTAAACTAACAAACAAAATAGAAATAGACCAATAGCTGCCAGAGGAGTCGGGGTAAGGAATCTGGGGGGAAAAAGTGAAAGGATAAAGAAAAAATAAACATCAGTATGGTCATTATTAGGGGTAAATGATAGTTGGGGGAGGCAGGAGAGAGTAAAGTGGAGATAAATGGTGATGGAAAGAGACCTGACTTGGGATGGTGAACACACAGTGCAACATAAAAATGATGTATATAGAATTATACACCTTAAACCTATAATTTTATTAACCAATGTAAACCCCAATAAATTCATTTGGAAACATGAAAAGGGAGAGTAACTGAGCCCTAAGGCAGACATAGAGGGAAGGAAAATGGTTGAGTACTTAAGGAAGTCAGAAGAGCTCTGGTTTAGTCATCTGTCAAAGTGAATTTAGATTCTAACTACTGTGTGACTTCAGGTCAATTGCCAACCTCTCTGGTCAACAGTTTTCCCATTTATGAAATTAAGGGTGGAAAAGGAAGAGTGGTGGATGGGAGAGAGGTTGCAGAAATGTACAAGATATGGTTCTTACTTAAGTGGAAAGACTAGCCTGAGATAGAACTACATTTCTAAATTTGGGTAGCAGTAGTGGTGGTTGTGGTAGCAGTGAAAATATAAGGAAGGGACCTTAACAAAGGTCTGAGCTTAGTCTGACCTCATTTAATACCTTCATTCAGGATTTAGATGTGTGCTGTCCAATATGGCAGTATCTACCATATGTGGTTACTGAGCAAACAAGATGTAACTAGTCTGAATCGAGATGTACTCTAATGTAAAATACATTCTGGGTTTTAAAAATTTAGTACAAATTAAATATAAATGTCCCCTCAATAATTTTTTAAATATTGATTCAATGTTGAAAGGATAGTACTTTGGATATATTGGGTTAACTAAAACAGATTATTAAAAGTTTTAAAAGTAAATACTGAGTTAATTTGAGTTAATTCAATCCAGCTACTCATGCACGTTTATGCACATATTTCTTTCTTTTTTTAATATCTTTTGTTTAGGTACTTGTAGTTGATCAATTATTAATGTTTTAGGCCACAAGTAATAGACTATCTAGCTGGCAGTGGCTTGAGTGATAAAGATGTTTCATTTTTTTTTATTATAATCACCTTTTAATCTTTATTAAACATTAACATGTATTTTTTATGCTTTCTTTTTTTTTAATTTTATTGTTGTTGTATTACATCCATCCCCTTTTTGTTCCCTTCTGTCCCCCTCCCCACCCACCCATTCCCTCCAAAGTCAATCCCACCTGTTGTCCATGTCCATGGTTCCTTTATACTAGGTTCTTGTCTAAACTGCTCCCCTTCCTTGCCTCTGCCTCCCTGCACATATTTCTTAATGTAAGTATATACTATATAATAAAATATGTAGGCATATGGACATCATCTTTGGATTAGAGAAATAACAGCTAGTCATAAAACTGAAGATTTTACTTCTGTGTAAATTCTTCTCTCACCCAATTCTGTTACAGTTGAATCCCCATTTTGTTAGGCAAAAATGTAAACACCCACTCCATTTACAACAGAAACTTAATTTTTTATATATGCTATATTATTTTCAGTCTTGCCTCATATGATAATATATTGATAATGGATCACTTCAGAAGTTGTATAAATTTGAAAATGCATTTTATGAGAAATGATATATAAATATGCCATAAGGAGAGAAGAAGATGGTACTTATCTCTCATGAAATCTAGTTTGGTGAGTTTTATGTGCATCTGCAGTCCTAGAAACAGGTGTTTCGATCACATAGGTAACCTGGAATCTGAAACAACTAAATTGTTTTGGCTGATGAAAGGAAAATAATTGCTAATAAGTTTAGACTTTTCTGCACTCTCAGCATTTATTTTGACAAAAACTGCTTGAGTGTTTATGAAGGATCAGATATTCACAAAGCAAAAAAGAAGGAGCCCTATGGGGGAGCCATTCCAAATATTGTATTAAAAAATCTGGTTAGAAGTTTAAGGAGGCCTCTGAAGAGAATAATCCAAGGAGGATATCAGTATTTCCTAAGAGCTAAAAAGAAATATAGGCCAACAGAATGGATTACATTCACTGAGATCAAGGGAGTTACAGGTGAAAACAGTTGCAGGTATTGAAGGGCTCCTGAGAAAAAGAGCTAGCTTTAAAATAATTGCCAGATGCAGACTGCTCAAAACCATTTTATAGTATCAGCCAGAGCAGAACTCAACTATACACCTTAATTTTAATCTTAGTAGGATCAACTTGGGGATGGGTGGAATTAGGCAGAAAAGGAGAAAAGTACACACCTTCCTTTAACCCCTAATGCAAGTGGCTATGCGATCTGATTTAGCTGATCAACTCTGACTTGGGTCTTTCTATAGTTATGTAGGGCTAGCAATTCCATTTCAGTACTTTGTGAGTTAAGCAACCATATGGATTTTTTTATTAATTGACAGTAAGATTTTTCAACCTGGGTTGGGAGAAAAATATCTGAATATTTAAAAGGGTAGTAGATGTTTCCTTCTAATTATATCCAGCCCCCTCTAAAAATGTGGTTACAAATATTAATGGATTTTGTTTGAACACTTTTTTGGTGATATAATTTTATTCATATCATAGTTCAAAGATAAATATTTGCGTAATTTATCACAATGTGTGAGATGTGTGTGAATATCACCTTTAAATTAACTTTTAGAAACTATTGTCTCTGTATTTTATATCATTTTGATTATACTAAGTCAATGCTTGGTATTCTTTCCAATTCAAATTTCAACGTGTCTGCCAGTCAAGATGGCAATGTTGGTACATGCATTACTCACCTCTTCCACATCAAAATTACAACTAGACTACAGAAAAAACATCACTCAGAACTGCCTGAAATCTGGCTGAATGGAAGTCCAATAACTACAGAATTGAAAAAGAAACCACACTGAGACTGATAGGAGTAGCAAAGATGTGGAACAGGCTGGTCCCACACACACATGTGGTGGATAAAAATCAGGAGAGGGCCCTTTGCTTGCTTCCTTGCACTATAGCTAAAAATACAACTAGTCTATAAGATAAATATCACCTAGAATTGCTAGAAAAAATTAGCTATTTGGAAGTCCTACGACTAAGGATTTAAAGGAGCTCCATTCATTCAGGTGGGTAGGAGGGGCAGAGATGTGGAGTGGCCTGGAGAGATGCAGACACGTGAAACAGGCACTTCCACACCCACATTTGGCAGATAAAAACTGGAAGAGATGCCTCGGGAATGAGGGATCCCAGGTATAGATCAGATCACTCAGCCCAGGGTTCCAGTGCCACGAAGATAACTCCCCAAACCTTCTGGTTAAAAACCCAGGGGGTAGGGGCAGTGGAAGAAACAGTGGGATTATCATGAAATTCCTCCTAAAGGGCCCAAAACAGACTTAGGACTCACCTAGACCCACCTGCTCTGGGATTCAACACCAAGGCAACAGCTGGAAGGGTACTACTGGTGGCATACGAGGAGAAAGTGAAATGACTGGCAATAGGTTGAGGGCTGGGAGAGAGCTTCCTCCCAGGAAAAACTCCAGAGGCCAGGCAGTGGCATTGTCTCCTCTCTGGTCCCCACACAGAGGCCATAGGTTGCCCTTACTTGGCAATTACCTAATGCTCCACCCTATGCAACTTAACAGGCGCACTTTTCTACAATAGGCTTAGCTACTATGACAGGGAGTCAAAGCAGCTCTATCTAATACACAGGGAGGCTGCCAAAGTGAGGAAACAAAGGAATATGGCCCAAATGAAAGAATAGGGAAAACAGAAAAAGAATTGAATGAAATAGAGATGAGCAACCTATCAGAGGCAGAGTTTAAAACACTGGTTATCGGGATGATCCAGGAACTCAATGGGTACTTAAACAGCATAAAAAAGACCCAGACAGAAAATAAGGTTACATTAAGTGAACTTCTAAAAATCTATAAGGATTTAACAGTGGGGAGGATGAAGCTGAGAATCAAATCAATGATTTTGAAAACAAGAAAGAAAAACAGCATTCAATCAGAACAGCAGGAAGAAACAAGAATTCAAAAAAATGAGGATAGGCTAAGGAACTTCTGGGACACCATTAAATACACCAACACCTGAATCACAGGGGTGTCAGAAGGGGAAGAGGAAGAGCAAGAAATTGAAAACTTGTTTGAAAAATAATGAAAGAAATCTTCCCTAATTTGGTGACAAAAACAGAAATACAAATCCGTGAAACACAGAGTCCCAAACAATATGGACCTAAACAGGACTATGCCAAGATACATCATAATTAAAATACCAGAGGTTAAAGATAATAAGAGAATCTTAAAAGGAGCAAAAGAAAAGAAGTGTGTTACCTATAGGGGAGCCCCCACAAGTCTGCCAGGCGACTTCTCAAAAGAAACTCTGCAGGCAAGGAGGGCCTGGCAAGAAGTATTCAAAGTGATAAAAAGCAAGGACCTACAACCTAGATTACTCTATCCAACAAAGCTATTATTTAAGCATGAAAGGGCAGATAAAGTGCTTCCCAGACAAAGCAAAGCTAAAGGAGCTCATCATCACCAAACCATTATTATATGAAATGCTAAAGGGAATCATATGACAAAAAGAAGATCACAATGATGAACATTAAAATGGCAATATATTCACAACTATCAACAATTGAATTCAAACAACAAACTAAGCAAACAAGCAGAACAGGAACAGAATCGTAGATATGGAGATCATTTGGAGTGTTATCAGTTGGGAGGTTATCAGAGATGGGGAAGGTGCAGGAATTAAGAAACACAAATTGGTAGGTAAAAAACCAACAGGGGTTGTTAAGAACAGTATAGGAAATGGAATAGCCAAAAAAATTACATGCATGACCCATGAACATGAACTAAAAGGAGATTGGTGGAGGGAATGGGGATACCAGCTAGGAGAGCTATAAGGGAGGAATTGGAATAACTGTGATAGCACAATTAATAGAATTTACTTTTTAAAAATTGGAAGGGATATCTCAGCTATAGAGCTCCTGCATAAGGAGCAAGGGGTCCAAGCCCCACACCAGGCCCTCCATCCCAGGGTTCCAGTGCCAGGAAGAAAAGTCTCCACAACTCCTGGCTGTAAAAACCGGCAGGGATTGCGGCTAAGCGAGATGGATGGAGGGCTTCTGGAGTCCCAGGCATTTCCCCTTACAGGGCCTGCACACAAATTTATTCAGACTCACTCCCTTTAAGTTCCAGTGCTGGAGCAGCAGCTCAAAAGGCACCAAAGGCATATGTGGGGAACTGAATTGACCAGCAGCAGAGCAATATTGGCAGGGGGTGAGGGGGGGTGGCAATTTTCTTCCAGAGAGAAGTGCTGGCAGAGACCATTATTTCTTTGATGAGCCTTCTGTCCATAGAACCAGCAGGCGGGTGCCATATCTGAGATACCACAACCTGGCTCACACTGTTCACCCTGGTAATTCTCTGAGGCTCTGTCCTACCCAAATTTTGGGCACACCCAAGCTGTTTCCTGTGGCTTTTTCATACAAATGGTGTCTTGGCTCATGCTTCAGGCTTCCCTAAAACCTTCCAAATAAGCAGCATCTTACTTCAGCATTCCCCATACCTCTTGCTAAGAGACCCCAACCAGCACTAGAAGCAGCCAGCCTCAGTTCACAGCTTGGCTCACCTGGCCCCTTCAATCCCAGCACAATTAGTAGGCATCTGCACTGAGTTTTGTAGCCCATGCCGGGTGGCCCTGGGCAGAACACAGGCAGCAGCTCATTGTGACCTGCACCTCCCAGGAGGCCCCAGAGCCCCCATTGGAGAGCTGTAAACCATGTCAAAGCATCATCACCCAATAACCTTCACAAGTGGCACACCCAAGGTGTGGACTCAGGGGGCAACAGAGACCTGCTAAAGTTAAGTACTGCTCTGTGGTAAAGGCCCCTATACAGTTAATAATACTTCACGGTGGTTAGAGTTTGGTGGTGGGTCCATGTAGCTGACCATCCTGGGTGTAAATTGCTCATGGACATGCCAATATCAAACTAAGCTAAGCCCTGGCTGGTGGCTCAGTGGATGAGGCGCCAGCCTGCAAACCCAAAGGTCTCTGGTTCGATTCCCTAGCCAGGGCACATAACCAGGTTGCAAACCAGGTGTCCAGCCAGGTCTGTAGCTGGAGGCAGGTGAACGGCAACCATACATTGACGTTTATCTCCCTCTCTGCCTCTCTCCCTTTCCTCTCTCTAAAAATAATAAATAAAATATTTTTTAAATAATAAATAAAGAATAAAAAGACCAAAAATATGAACAATAAAATGGCTAACAATTCAATTTAAATCGTAAAATAAGCAAGCAAGCAGCAGAACAGAAACAGAATCACAGATATAGAGAACATTTTCAATTTCCATAGTTGCCAGATGGGAGGGGTGCGGAGTAAGAAAAGTCAGGGAATTTAGAAGTACAAATTGGTTGTTACAGAGTTGTCACTGGGATGTAAAGTACAACATAGGAAATATAGTCAATAATATTCTAATAACTACGTATGGTGTCAAATTGTTAAGAGACAGGGACTGGCCTGGAGCAGGTCTGCTTCTTGCAGGCATGTAGTGTGTGGGTTTTTCACTTTGTGTGGGAAAGATTTTATAACACAAGCCCTGTTGGTTTTGAGAGTATGTTTATTAAAGCTGGAGACAGTGAAACAATACAAGGACTTGCAGGCAGAAGAAGTAACAGGAGAAAGCCTGGGCAGTGCTCTGCTTTAACTCCCTAGAAACATACAGGAAAGGAGTGAGCCAAGGTGGAGCTACTACTGTTGGCTCACTGGAAAGTGAAGGGCACAGTTTTAGAAGTGAGCTGGGGGTGAGGGTGGGGGGCTGCTTTTAGCTCATAGGAGTGGGGAGCCTTGGAGACCGGATCAGGGGGGTAAGACCAGGGTGAGCTGCCTCTGCCAGCTGCTCCCCTGGTGGCAAGTCCCCTGGGGACCCTTAGAGTTTAGGAGAAAAAGTTCACGCCCAAGGGGCATGGGTGTGCTCTAGAGCAAACATACAGGCATCTTTATCCTGAGGGCTATTTATCTTTCTTTCTTTCTTTTTTTAATGCTAGAGAGAATCTTAGAGGAGGGTTTCAGTAGACTATTCATCAGCTTTCCAGGTCCATTTTTAATATGCTGATGGCATCAACACAAGTGTACAGAGGGCTTGGGATTACTCTTTGGTCTGCTATACTGTTCTACCTTTATCTTGGGTCTGTTTGGCTTTTAATAAAGTTTCTGTTATTTGTTCCCTTGGCTTCATCTGTACTTGGGTTTCACTGGCAAAAGAATATTAATTGGGTCTCTGTTCTCTACTCCAGACAAAGGAGACTTCAGCTATGTATTCTCTGTTTAGAGAGAAGAGGAATAAACCATTTGCTCTCAAGTATCCTTGGTTAGGGGAGATAAGGTCTTGGGATTCACCAGCTTGTTATGAGTTCCTTAAACTGTTTGGCCTTAGTTTTCTTGTCTCAGTTTCCCCATTCCACTTACCTAGGAATTTTCCTAGATTTTCCCTATTCTGTCACAAGATCAGTGCAAGATTTATCAGGAAGATCACTTAGGAAGTTAAGTAATGTCTAATCACTAGGATGTACACCTGAAACTAATGTCAACTGTAATTGAAAAATAAAAATGATTTTAAATGATAAAAAAATAAAAATAAACATGCCCATAAAAAAACTTCAGTGAAATATAGTGGTGATATTTTTACATCATTATCAAAGTTAATACCCTTAAGACTGAAAGTGCTAATCCAGGGATCTGGTGTAATTATCTATTTGTAGTATTGCTAGATTAATAACGGAGACAAAAGAAACTCTTTCTGATGAATGCTTTAGTTGGTTATAGCACTCATTTTCTCCTTTATTCTGCTATAACTATTCTATGATGATGTTAAAATACAGGAATTATATTGTGGGTTTTTATTCTTTACTTTCCCTTTCATATTCATAAATCCTGCAACATCCTTGGTCCTCTTAGTTTCTCTCCATGTTTTTCTACCATCTGTATACTGATGATTTCTTCATCTTTCTCTCCAACCTTTTTTTATTTAGGCTCTATGTCCAACTGCTTTTTCTGTTTCACCACAGCATTTGATTTGTGCTTCTGTAATAAATTGTTCTCTAATTTATCGTTTCTAGGTCTGCATTCTCCCACCTAAATGGGAGAAGAGTTCTAGGAAGAAATCATGAATACTTTTGTATCTCTATGATGAAATAGAGTATTTTCTAGATCATCAGCTAACCCCATTTCAGCAAATTAAAGAATAGGTATTCAGTAGATTAATTATCCTAATCCCCTCGCCATAAGGCAGAACAAGGAATAGACGGATCATATTCACCAAAGGGGGCTTAATAATGTTATGAAGATAATGAGTATTAAGTGACTCTTTCATCTCTGAAAACATCACAGTGAGAATAATGGTAAAGGAGATCTCCTTTAACTGAATGAAGTGCTTTTATTTACAGAGGAAAATATGATTTCTTTTTTAGAAGATACAAAAATGCAAGATAGGATTATATGTCAGTCTAAGTCTGAGTGAATAGTTTCACTAAAATGTGCTTATCTTTCATATTGCCTTCCTTCTGCTCTGTAGAAATAATTTCAGGCTCTCACCTCAAATTTCACTATAGTTCATAGTTTTGAGGCATGTTGAAGACCAGTCCTTCAACCTGAGATGTTACATCTATATAACTTTGCTAGGTAGTGAAAGAGGCAGAGGTAGGAGAAAATGGAGGAAAAGGGAAAAAAAAATAGAACAGTTAGAAAAGTTGGTTGCTAAAATATTTTCAGAAAGAACAAAAGAGACTTTTTATATTATTTTAAAATAACCATCATTTCAGATTTCCTTAGTGATACAGCAGCATGCATGAGAAGGCCATTCCAAAGAACAAATTAACCACTTGTGGAAAAGTATTTGATTAGTTTTGTGGTAACACTTACATGAAGAAAACATTAATAATAGCCTTTGAGAGAATTGGAAAACCTTAGCTCCTGGCATTTGTTAAGGCATCCATCCCTCCAACCCCACCTCCAGTTGTTTTTCATGATAAAACAAATATCCCTATACACATTATTAATTCTTTTAGCATAACTATTAAGTGTTCAGGAGAGTTCAACCAGGGCATTATTTGAGTCTTAGGCATGAGAGTTCTAAGTAACAACCTTCTATATAAGGCATCTGCTATGATTTCAAAAGTAGTTTCCACAAAAGTCTGGAAATGGGAACTCTTAAGTTCCCTTTGCTTGTACGGAACTCTGGGGATCCAGATAAGCATTTGATGATGTAACACGGAAGCTCAAATTTGGCCTAACATATACTTCTCTTTGGTCTGTACGAAAACACTAATGTCAACTAAATCTCTAAAACTGATCTGGAGTCTTGGTGTATGGTTCCCACCTTTCTGCAGCCTTGTAATGTCTTAGAACCTCATTACAGGCTGCTTAAAAAATGTAATATTCTTCTCTTCAGATGTCACTACAGAGTCTTTACTGGTCTTACAGGTTACCCTGAGGAATGCTGAGGAGAGAGTTGGGGTACAAATGATAATTTCCTGTAAGGCTATTATAGGAGGCAAATGCTTGGTGATCATAGTTGAAACCACTCACACATGCCAAAACCATTTGGTCCAGTTTAGCTGGATATGCCTTTAAGATTTTTGTTGTTTTTTTATTCATTGTTCTTTCGCCGATAAAAATGCCTGTCCCTCAGCAGAGGCTAAAGCATTCTCCAGAACTGTATAGGTACATTTTAGCAGCAATCTGTGCTGATGGTCCAAACACTCAGTTTCTCAGTTGTTAATTTCAAACAATTTATTGTCCAAATTATTTAACTGACAGAGAGCAAAAATACATTCAATGACCTCTGAAGAATAACCTAAATAAATATGTATGCATTTGTTTTGTAAAATATGGCTGCCAAACTTCCCAATTTTGCTGGTACATCTTTTATAATGGTGGTTTCTGTTGCTTTTCATTTTGGTTAGCTCCTGAAACCATTAGGAAATGTAATAGGGGCCTGGTGGGTTCTGGGTTAGATGGTTTTGTATTAGCTGCTGTTGTGGGCCTGCCTGCTCCTGCTCCTGTCTGCTTCACCCACAATACCAGGTATAGTCCAATTGGAATTACTGAGCCAAATACTACAGTAACAGAAGTTTATCTATAAACTCACCTATTTATACCAACTCTTATGGAGTACAGTATACTTTGCCTTCCTAAAACATAAAGATGAAAAGATAGGAGTTGCTGATAGAGAAAATAGGAAGGGGAAATGAATATGCTTCAAGTTTGTAATATCTTAAAGAATATGGAATATATGTGGAGCACAAGCAGCTTTGTAAAAACGAAGCTAATAAGATTACATAAAGTCAGCAAGGTGATTAGTAATAAATGCAGAGAATAGATTTGGGTAGAAAAAGCAAAGAAACAGAATACTTGTATTCAAAGGAAATGAAAAGGTTGGCTGTCCCTCTTAGTTCATTACAGAAAACAATTGGGTACTGAGATTTGAGGGGAAAATAGTTATATGTTTTTAAGTCTTTTTTTTTTTTTTTTTTTTAGCAATTATCTTACCCTCCAAGAAAATCAATCACTGTTGCTTGCATTTTATTGCATACTTGATGTTTTTAATCTGCATCATACCATTCTTTAATATTACATCTTTCTGGTGAAATCTTTGCTATCCAGTTTGCCCTTCCCAAGAACTTACCAAAAATTTCAACTACATCCTGGCTCGTATAGCTCAGTAGATTGAGCACCAGCCTGCACACCCAAGGGTCACTGGTTCAACTCCCAGTCAAGGTGCATACCCAGATTGCAGGCCAGGTCTCCAGCCAGGTCTCCAGCTGGAAGCAGGTGAAAGGTAACCATACATTGATGTTTCTCTCCCTTTCTTCCTCCCTCCCTGCCCCTTTCTCTAAAAATAATGAATAAAGTCTTTAAAAAAATAAAATAAATTACTTACAAATTATAATGAAAAAATGTACCATCACAATAGAAAATGAAAAATACGCAGCTATATTTATCAAAAAATGGGAAAGATATACCTAAGGAAAAGGCATTCAAAAGCTCCCTAATTAAGGAGATAAAATAGGAAATACACAGTGGATAAGGTGCTAGCCTGCAAACCCAAAGGTTGCTGGTTCGATTCCCAGCCAGGGCAACATAAGGAGGTTGCAAGCCAGGTCTCCAGCCAGGTCTGTAGCTGGAGGCAGGTGAAAGGCAACCACACATTGATGTTTCTCTCCCTCTCTGCCTCTCTCCCTTCACCTCTCTCTAAAAATAATAAATAAAATATTAAAATATATTTTAAAAAAGGAAATAAATTGAGAGACATATTCTATCAAGAGATGGATTTCCAGCTAAAATTAATTCTCAACCTAATCAAAACAAATTTCACTAAGACTCATCCCAAATAATTTTGAGGTAAAAAACATTGCTGGAATAATACTGAAAAGAATAAGGAGGGGAAACTTAGGATCTCTAATGGATATTAAAATATCTTATAAAAACCTTTAAACGCCAGAGTATATCATTCAATGGAACAGAAAACCCAGAAACAGGGGTAAAAACACAAAACCACACACATGCGGAGAATTTAATGCAAAATAGTGGTATTTTAAACTAGCTGAGAAAATGTGGTTTGCCACGTGTATTTTTTTTTTTTTTTTTTTTTTTTTGAAGTTCTTCCAGTTGCCGCATCCGCCAAATTCCATGGAGTCTAGCTGGGGCCCAGACGAACGGGGAAGAGGAATCGACGGAGGGACAAAAAGATACAGATATTTTCTTAGGGGAACTCTATGGGGGAGAAGGCCTTCAGCCCTAAATTTCCACACCACTCTAGCCCCACACACAGGCAAAGTCAGCTTTTCCACTAGGCTGCGGCTAACTTCCATAGGTTTATCGGAACACTGCCAAGCTCCCACGGACGTTTGAACGGAACCCACACTACCCACAAGCAATCGCCGAGATTTTAAAACGCCGGACTTCGCACAGGCGCACTGAGTATCTTTGGCCGTAGGGGTTTTGTGCGCATGCTCTGTGGCAGCGGCTCCGAGGTGCGCGTGCGCAGCTGTGTTGGGGGGGGTAGTTACTCTGTTACGATTATTATGGGCTGTAAGATTTTAAACCGCCGTAACTGTCCTGCTGAAGCGTTCTGGCCTGAAGAAGTTGTCTCAGGTAGATCGCTAGTGTTTGGCTCAGGAGATGGCGAAACGGTGAGGGGAAGCTGAGGCTTCTCCCAAGCCCTTAGGTTATGTGCGATGAAGAAGATTTTTGGCTTTGGCAGTAGGAAAGGCGTGTCGCCTATGGTCTTATCCAACAGCCCAGGAAGCAACAGCCTGGAAGATAGGTTTAAGAGTAGTTATCGACTCACCTCGCAACATGGGTACAGCATCCAAGACGAAGATCTGGGAAAGATCCACAGAGCTGCCAGGGAGGGCCACGTAGCAAAAGTGAAGCAGATTCTGTTGCTCCGGATTAATGGCGTGAATGATAGAGACAAGATGAACAGGTAATAGGGACTGAGAGGCCGGCAGCCAGGGATCGGTCGTGGTGGGGAAGGTGGCGGACCTGGGAGATGCGCTCACCTGCCTGGGCTCGGCTGGGTGGAGCGCTGCCCTCCTGTCACTGAGGGCACCGGGCTCTCCTCCCTCCCGGGGCCCCACTGCACCTCGGTAGTGCAGACCTTACCTGGGGTCTAGCGCTCTTCTCAGGCCGAATTCAGGAGCAGCAAAACCAGAAACTTAAAACACCCATTCATAATTCATTTCACGGAACACTTGAAGTATATGCAGTGTTTTATATTTGATGTTCACATTTTTTTATACCGTAATGCTGTAAACTGTAGAAAAGTGCATAATATGAGAAATAATTTCAATTATAGGTCAACTTCTGGGTTAAAAATTATTCGGATAAAATCCAATATCCGTTTTATATCAGTATATACTTTTATCTATATAGATAGATAGGTAGATAGATATTCTCTACTGCGGGACCTCAGAAGGGAATTTTGAGATTTGAAGATGGCAATGGTCTTAGGAAGAATTGTTTTCTCAAAATGTGTGCTCTTTTTGCAAAGTACTAATAGCTGAATAGAAGGGATTGGAACAGAATAGAAATGCCCAAACATCCAAAAAGATTTAAGACTTTAGACCTTGGTACTGTTGACAATTTATGTTTGTATAAAAAGGCAAATTATTCATAAATGGGAAAATAACAAGTATTTGGAGAAAACTAGCCAAATTTTAATCTCATAAGTTCCATATGTACTGTAGATTTAAAATTTCAAATATACAAAATGTGAAAATTAGCAGAAGAAAACACAAATGCCTATTTATGTGTTTTTAAGCTGACAAAAACTTCAAAATTTTGCAGAATTTCTAGAGGTTGATACAGCAATATAAAATTAAAACTGTCTTTCAGAAAATAATATTAAAAGATAATACTTGCAAAATATTTACAACATGCATATCAGAGAAAAAGTATATCTTTGTTTTACATAGAAGATTTTGAAATCAACAAGAACTTTAATTTGAAATTGGACAAAGCAGTCCTTACACTGCTACTTAAAGTTAAACCGCTTTTGACTTTGCAGGTAGGCAATTTGTTCATAAATATCACATTTAAATATATATAGTTTTTTTACCCATTTAACCCTATTTGTACTAAAATATCTTCATAAAATAATTAGATAAATTACACACCATTTGTTTTTCTCAGCACTGTTTAAAATAAGTGTATTAAGATAAATGGATTTTTTCTAAAAAATTACAGTGCATCCATAGGGTGGAGTAATATGAGACCATTGAAGGTGTAATAGAATAATAGATGTATGTTGAATTGCAAAGATATACTTTGGTAGATCAGGAGACAAAAATCTGATTATACATACACACAGACTGCTCTCATGTTAGCCAAAAGTATGTGCAAAAATGTGATAAAACTTATTTCTGAGTATTTGTATTATAAGTACAAATGAACATGTATAGAAATTCTATTAAAAGTTAATTATGAATAAAATAATACTGGGGAAAATCAGGAATATGAATCTTGCATGGATAAAAATAATTTTTCACTTTGTTTTTTTAACTGTTTTTAAGGATTCATGTATTTTGACAATTTTAGCATCTTTAAAAGACAGGGAATCTTTTTTTCTGTGCCTGTGGAGTTTCTGTATATATTTAATTATGTGCATATGGTTTTTGTTTTAAATAGTTTAATTATGTGTAATATGTAAACAATTATGGGTTAAATATTCTAGTTGTGTTCTTATGAAAATAAATCAAAACTAGCAAATATAAGTGATTATTACTATTGCAGAAGTATTGCTTTACTTTATAAAAGTTTTCTTTAAAAATATTAACCTGGCTGGTGTGGCTTAGTGGATTGAGCGCTGACCTATGAACCCAAGGGTCGCTGGTCAGTTCCCAGTCGGGGCACATACACCCAGGTTGCAAGCCAGGTCTCCAGCCAGGTCTGCAGTGGGAGACAGGTGGAAGGCAACCATACATTGATGCTTCTCTCCCTTTCTTCCTCCTTCCCTTCACCCCTCTTTAAAAATAATGAATAGGCCCTGGCTGTTGGGACAGCAGATAAGGCACGGGCCTGTGAACCCAAAGGTTGCTGGTTCAATTCACAGCCAGGGCAACATAACCAGGTTGTAAGCCAGGTCTCTAGCCAGGTCTCTAGCCAGGTCTCCAGCCAGGTCTGTGGCTAGAGGCAGGTGAAAGGCAACAGTACATTGATGTCTCCCTCCCTCCCTCCCCCTGTCTCTGAAAAATAATAAATGAAATCTTTTTAAAAAATAATAAAATCTTTTTTTTAATTGAACTCTTCAACTATATTTACCCATTCTTTCAATTATTTATTCATGAACTATAACCTAAATACATATGTAGCAGATATTCTACTCAGGACCCTTTCAGTCTTTTGTCAGGCGCTTTTCATCCTAACAACTTCATGTTGCTCAGTATTAGCAAATGAGACACTTAAAATTGAAGTATTAGGACTACAGTTGAAGATTTTTCTCCCTCCTATCAAGTAAAAGTATTTCTGAAGGTAGAAAATTGTAAAAGATAACCTTTACCTCCCCTTTTGAAATGTGTAATAGTATTAATACTAAGAATGATCATTGGAAATAACTAATTTCCATACAATCCATAAGTCTAAATATTGAATAAAATGAACCATCCTATTCACTTGAATCCCAAGTTTCCTTTGGCTTAAAGTTTCTTAAACTTTGTTACTTTTAATTCTTTTCTTGTTTTGTCTTTCCCCATAATATTTTAAAGAACTAAAAGTGATTCATATGCCAACCATATGACTAGAACTGCAAAAGATCTCTTGTATTTACCATTATTTCACTTAATGTGAGGCATCGTGGATGGTATGAGGCATCATGGATGGTATGATGCCTTTACGTAGGAATTTTCTAATGCTGCCATTTATAGTTGTAAGACATTCTGAATTGTAAATTGCATTTCAATGTCATAGATGTTCAAATGTGAGAAAATAGCATCTTAGAATCATTGAAATATAGTGTACCTTCTAATTCTAAGACATCTACAAAGTAGGTATATTATCATTTTACTTAGTTAAATACCTTTGTAAAATTGTAATGGTAATAATAAAATCTAACAATGATTGAGATTTCTTTTTGCTAGTTACTGTAGTAAATGCTGCATAGCTTTAATTTAAGCAAACAATTGTGTTCTATCAGATAACCACTATTTTTTTAACCCCATTTTGTTGATGAGGAAATTGAGGCACAGAAAGGCTAAGTGATAGCTAATAAGTGACCGAGTTAAAATTGGATCAGACCCAAGCTGAGCTGAATTCCCAGGTCATGGTCTGTCTATTCAAATAAGCTGCTCCTTCATTAATGTAGTGAGTAACAAGAGCCAATAAATATTGTAAATATTCTCCAGAAAGAAACTTTTTGTTTTGAAAGCATAGGGATAACTTTTAATGTTTGCAATTACATAAATAATTGGATGTTTTGAGAGTGTACACTCTAGGTTCCTTAAATTTCTCTCTCTTTCACAGGACTGCCCTTCATTTGGCCTGTGCCAACGGGCATGTGCGAGTGGTCACTCTCCTAACAGACAGGAAATGTCTGTTGAACCTTGGTGACCTTGAAAACAGAACAGCTCTGATTAAGGTATGGAGTAGCCAAATATGTCAACGTGAGATGAATTTGATTTAATTAGAATAAAAATGAATTTATCTCAATTTTAAGTTGTTGGTGAAATTTGTGGAATGTTTGCTTGGAATTCCTAGCATTTACAATCTATTTCTCGGCTTAATGCTGACAGGCCATCCAATGCCAGGAAGAGGAATGTGCAACTATTCTGCTAGACTGCGGTGCTGACCCAAATGTAATGGACATCGATGGCAACACTGCCCTCCACCATGCAGTCCTTGATGGAAATACATCTATAGTAGCAAAGCTGCTTTCCCACAAGGCAGATATTGAAGCAAAAAACAAGGTATACATCAACCAACTTTACTGATAAAATATTTGAAATGCATGTTTTTATTTTAGCCATGAGCATGTTCTTTCTAATGTACATATACGGAATACAATATGTCAGGCCCTGTCACCAAGGAAACAGCTCCAAAGCCAGGAGGGAAGGGCTGAGAAATGTGGGGTCCATGGAAAGGGCAAAGCTCTGTCTCCAGCTACCCTTCAGCCGGGAAGGGAAACCTCCCGTTAGTGCCGGGAGTGGGTGATAGGCTGAGCGCCCGCAAAGGACGGAAGGCCTGGGGGAGTGCGTGAAGGTGTGGCTGGCTGCTATGCAGGCAGGGGCCTAGGGAATGGGTGCCGCTGGGGATGGGTGGCTGGAAGAGACCTAGTTCCCAGCAGTGGGAGCAGGGTGAGGGCAGGTGGGAAAGGGAAGCAGAAGCCTACAGGCCCCAAACAGCCCAGGACCCCAAAGTTCTGAAGACTGCGGCAAGAGAGTCAGGTCCTGCCTTGATATGAGCAAAGCCATCGGTATGTGCACATAGCCGCCCTGCTAGGTGCGCACCTCCCCGAGGTTTCCACGTGAGAGTGTAGCTCCAGCTCAGCTCGTGTGCCCCTCAGCCGGGTTGCAGCTGTGCGTGGGGCGCAGGTGCTGGCGAAGCAGTTCACCCACTTTTGCTTCTGGACCGGACCTTAGCTCTCGCCACTGCAACCCTGACAGGAATGGCCTCGGTTGACACAGGTAGGGTTGAGTTTACATATTTTGGGAAGCTCAGACATTCTCTCAATGAAAATATTTTGAAATAATTGTCTAAGATTTCACTTTACATAATGATAAAGTAGAGGATACAGTTCTCTTTCATGCCCTTATGACATATACTTGTGATAGTAATTTATTAGGGGCAAAACTTTTAAAAATGTTTTTTTAACAAGTTTTTTCTTAATTAATGTAAAACAACACAGGAAGGTGAAATATGCCATGGAAATAGGCTTTATCTTAAAACTCAAACAAAACAAAGCATTTTACAATATAGTAGAAATTTTGCTGCTTTTGACAAGTTTCTGTATTATAAAAAAATGATTTATCTCCCATTGGCCAAAGGCTAAGAGGGAAAAAGGGAAAGAGCAATTAGAAATATCCAGGCCAATTTAGAAGTGTGGCGATTGAGAGGGAATAACCAGAAGAGGGGTTTTTGGTTGGTTGGTTGGTTGGTTTTTGTTTTTCCTCTCCTTTCAGTTTATATGTTTGGATAAAGCGCTCTTTATTTTTCAGGGACAGTAATTTTTAGTTTGGGAGAGAGCATCAGTGAGTTGTAATCTTGCCTGAGATCAATATTAGGAGGCCCTGAGGCAACCAGATTGACAGTGAACAGTGACCATTAAGTAGGGAACAAGAGGAAAAGACAGATAATTAACTGAAATGTTATCCTATTCTGGAAGAAACAGTCTCTTAGATAAGAGTCTGAACTCTGTTTTCAAATCTAGAAAGTCTTGATGGGGAGCAAGGAATTTATAAATAATGAAATCAAGTTGCATTTTGATTTTAATAGTCCCTTTTTGACCCTTACAGAGGAAATTAAATGCAGTCTTGGTAAGTGCCTGTATCTCTTACACTTTTATTTGGCCCAGTCCTCCAGTGACAGAGGGATTTGGCCAGGCAGGTGAGAGATGAGACTAAAGTGATAGACTGTACTGCGCTAATTCTCAGCTTGAATGTGCTGGTGAATCACAGTTGCCTGATGAACTTTAAAAAAGTTTACAAGTCTAGGCTCTTCCCTAAAGATTGTGACTAAGTAATATTGCGTATTTAGAAATATTTCCTTGAGATTCTGATACAGCACTTGGTTAAGAGCTACTGAATGGATAAGTGTAATGTGTAAATTCACAGATCCCATGAACTTAAGAAATCTCTAGAAGAGTTAGAATTTGATATGTGATAATTCCTTAAACTCTTTCCTTTCCAGCAATATTGGCCTGATTTTCAACTATTTCTGCCTTTTCGCTTGAGATGTTACTAGGAACATTATTGGCAATATCTACTGACTTAAAGAACACCTTTTTCCTTTCAATGATCAATCTTTAGATATTTGTTTATGGGTCATCTATTAATTAGTAGAATCTGACCCTTTAAGAATTTTGCATCATTTGTTCTTGTTCAGGTCCTTAGATCAGGCAATGTTTACTACAAACAGGATTTTCCTGCAATAGTAAGTCTTGATCCTTTTTTTTAGTTGAAGCTGTGTGATGTCTCAGTATGTCAGTATTAAATTCATAGAGCCCCGGCATAATAAGGCAGTATTAAACTCAAAACATCAAAAATCTCATATTTTATAACAATAAGTATGAGAATTGTTTCAATAATTTAATTTCAGCAGTTCTATCAACTAATTATGTAATTAACAACTTGAGAGAGTTAAATACAAATTGATATAGTTTTATTAAGTATTGGTGAATTTTTGTAGTGGGTATTATTAGTCTAAGTGATTTTTATTATCACTTACTGTCCAAAATACTGGTAAGACATACAACACTAATGAAAGTCATGGTTTTAAATATAAATATTTGCTTTATATACAACCATTTAAAAACAAGTGCAAATAAAAAACAAGTGGGCTCTAGACTGAATGTGAGCCCAGGATGTTTAGTTTGCCTTCAATAATGGAGTCAACATTTAAGTTTAGGAGACTCCTGTGGAAATATGGATTTCAAGCTTCTCTTTTTTTTTTTTTTTTTTTTTAAGATTTTTTATTTAATTATTTCTAGAAAGAGGGTAAGAGAGAGAGGCAGAGAGGGAGAGAGACATCAATGTATGGTTGCCTTTCACCTGACTCCAGCCACAGATCTGACTGGAGACCTGGTTTGCAACCTGGTTATGTGCCCTGGCTGGGGAATCGAACCTGCGACCTTCGGGTTCGCAGGCCGGCACCTAATCCACTGTGCTACCAGCCAGGGCCCGCATTAGATTCTTTAAGAGAAGCTTGAGCCTGGCTGGTAGCACAGTGGGTAAGGCGCTGGCCTGTGAACCCAAAGGTCGCAGGTTCG
>PVIW01010036.1:0-47236 GCA_004026585.1 Noctilio leporinus
TGCTTGCTTCTCCTGTTCGATGGTTTCTTTGGAAGGCAGGGGATTTTTCTCTTGCGTTTCTGTCTTCTTCAATTTCGACTTATCGAATTTCTCAATCTCGGCCATATCGGGCTTGTCAGACATGGTTGCGAGGAAGCGGAGCGAGGTGCGCGAACGAGAGAAGTCCGATCAGCTCAGGAACCGCCGCCGAATCTATTTTATTTTTTAAGATTTTTTATTTATTATTTCCAGAGAGAGAGGAAGGGAGAAAGGCAGAGAGGGAGAGATATTAATGTATGGTTGCCTTTCACCTGCCTCCAGCTACAGACCTGGCTGGAGACCTGGCTTACAACCTGGTTATGTGCCCTGTCTGAGAAATTGAACCAGCAACTTTTGGGTTCACAGGCCGGCACCTTATCCACTGTGCCACCAGCCAGGGCCTCTTGTGTTGTTTTATCAGGAGAGCTTGAAGTGACAAATCTTCCTATTCATTTAAGAAAACTTTTTCCTTAAGGATGAAAGTATCATAACAAGTATAACTGTAAGGCAGTGGTATATTTTAACCAGATCTTATATGCATTTTTTTTTTTATGTCTTCTTTCTACTACTCTGAAAGATTATGAATGTAGGTGCATTTTTAATTTCTTTCTTTATCCAGAACAACTTCCCAGGAAAGAATGCACATGTAATATAACATTGATTAGCTAGCTGTAAGGATGGAAACTCAGGTAAGGGAAGAAGAGGGCCAGGGCATTCAGTAGTCTCCTTAAAGAGTATTTATGAATGAATCATCTATGATTTTGGAGAGAGGTGGGGTCATGAACTCAGAAAACAGAGGAAGACATGAAAATATAGTCTCCAAGGATGTTGAAGAAATTTAGAAAAGAGTTTTAGATATACACAGGCTTTGAAATTAGGGCAATTACCATTAGCCATATAGCTGAAGGACAGTGGCCCTGCTGATAACTGTGTTACATAATAAAATATATTCTTTTTCTGTATCTTCAGAACCCTTCAACCCAAGTGTTTTCTACTTTTTCTTCTTCAGATTATTCACCTTAAACGATTTCAATTTGTAAATGGCCGATGGATAAAATCACAGAAGATTGTTAAATTTCCTCGTGAAAGTTTTGACCCTAGTGCTTTTTTGGTACCAAGAGACCCGATTCTCTGCCAGCAGCAACCACTCACACCTCAAGGGGATGACCTCTCTGAGACCAGGGTTCCGGCAGGAGAGGTGAAGAGAATGGATGTGCAGAACTCAGCAGGGGAAGAGGATGTGCTCCTGAGCAAGAGTCCATCCTCACTCAGCGCAAACATCATCAGTAGCCCTAAAGGTGAAGAAACCTAGGGGGACTTCATGAAGCCCAAACATCAGCCTGAAGGGAGCTTCTCTGGGATCCCACAGGCTACGTGTTTCCCTCTCCCTTCCACTCTAGAGCAACAGCTTAATGAGCTGGAACAAACTTATCTAGAAGCACATTTATCTACATGTGAATTATGTGACTTTTAGCAAGAGATACAGCCTCCCTAAATTTACTTTTCCACTTGTAAAATAAACATAATACTAAATTTACAGAGTGCGAGGATTTCCTATTTCAGGAGTGAAGCACTTTATGTAATGCCTGATATACGATGAATGTGAATGGCAGTTGTCATCCTAGTTCCCTTATGGCAGAGGTTCTCAAAGTGTGGTCCAGGAACCCCTACAGAGTCCCTGAGACCTTTTCTGAGGTCCTGGATGATCACAACTATTTTCATGAAAATACTTTTCACTGTCATTCTCTCACAAGTGTACAGTGAAGTCAACTAGCATGATAGGATGGATGATATTAGTAAAATATGCCCTTATATATTATATATATAATATATATATGTTATATATATACCATATTGTATATGGTACATGTATATGTATATACATGTATATGATAGATATAACCCATAAAAAGGTTCTAGAGGATCAATAATTTTTAAGGTTATGGAAGGAAGTAGAAAGAGCTATAACCAAAAAGTTTTAAGGCCTTATAGGATTATTGTGAGAGGTAGAGATAATAGAGTTTCCCATACCATGCCTAGCAGTAGTCAGTGCTTAATAATTGGTGATCATATTTTTTAATCTAATTTTACAAAGGAGAATAATACATAGTTGTAAAACTCCTTAGGGCCTCAGTCTAAATAATATTTAAACTGAATCTAACCTAAATTAACTTTCCATTATTTTCTGAGTTCCTACATGGTAATTTATATTTTCAGGACATTGCTGCATTTTTAGGTCTTGGCATTGAGGAAGACAAGAATGTAACTTACTAGCTACATGATAGGAACTAAAAAGTAGCCAATCAGGGCTCTCACTCTTTACCTTTACATGTATGCTTGTGAAGGTGGCTTCAAAGTTTAACTTGTGGCATTTGTACTTTATGAACCTTTTCTTCTCCCTTTGACAGGTTCACCTTCTTCTTCAAGGAAAGGTGGAACCAGCTGTCCCTCCAGTAAAAACAGCAGTCCTAACAGCAGCCCACGGACTTTAGGGAGAAATAAAGGGAGGCTCCGGCTACCCCAGATTGGCAGCAAAAATAAGCTGTCAAGTAGTAAGGAGAACTTGGATGCCAGCAAAGAGAATGGGGTTGGACAAGTTTGTGAGCTGGCTGGTGCCTTGAGCCGAGGACACACACTGGGGGGCAGCCAACCTGAGCTGGTCACCCCTCAGGACCATGACGTAGTTTTGGCCAATGGGTTTCTTTATGAACATGAGGCATGTGGCAATGGCTATAGCAATGGGCAGCTCGAAAACCACAGTGAAGAAGATAGCACTGATGACCAAAGAGAAGATACTCATGTTAAGCCTATTTATAATCTGTATGCAATTTCGGTAAGTGATTTTTGTTGGTTTTCAGAATGATCTGCATTTTCCAATGGTTGGTTCGTTCATCTTCATGTATACATTCATCATTTTTTCAGGGCTTTCTTATTTGCTAGGTATTGAGCTTGCTGATAGACAAAGTTAGCAGTAAGTGTCTTAGCCTTATGGATAAAATCTAAGATGCTCACAGAGTAGTGTGAGGGATAGTCATGTAATCATAACTGGAGTCATAGGTTCAAGTTATTCACAGTTTTATGTTCCTACAAAATTTTTCTAAACAAATAATTAGAACTATAAAATATTTAGATTTGGAGCTTATAAATTTTAAATTTTGCTTTTTGTTTTGTTTTTGGAAAAAGGTTAGATGATTCCAGAACTTTCCTTCTTAACTACCAAAGTGATTAGTGTTTTTCTGATCAGATCTTAGTACTATTCCCTAGCCAGAGTACTGTTAACTACTAACATATCTCCACTTTCTTCTCTCTTTCAGTGCCATTCAGGAATTCTGGGTGGAGGCCATTATGTCACTTATGCCAAAAACCCAAACAGCAAGTGGTACTGTTACAATGACAGCAGCTGTAAGGTAAATATCCCAATCTTTGAATAAAAGAAAGAGAAATATCAGTAATTCTGGGGTTTGTCTGTTGAAATAACAGACTTTCTTCTAAATAGGAATAGGATTTTTTTTTAAATACCTTTAGTGTTAAAGGAACAAAAGTGATATGCAGAGAGAATGAAAACATGAGTATTAAAGGGGAAAAAGTATTGGTTAATGAGAAAAAGTTCTTGTCTTTTGAGCTATTATGATTTAATGGGGGTTTTCATTCTTTTTAACTTGTCTGCAATCAGAATACTTTCCGTAAAACAAACACTAAAAATGGGGTTTATTTCGGGAAGGTATGAGACAGCCAAAATAGTAAGCTAATTGAAAGTGAACAGGTTTAGTAATTAAAGAGGGTTGGTCCTCCTTTTCCTTGCAAGATTTAAGAGACAATCAAAAGCCCTGGCTGGTGGCATGGTGGATAAGGTGCCCACCTGTGAGCCCAAATGTCGCTGGTTCCATTCCCCAGCCAGGGCACATAATGAGGTTGCAAGCCAGGTCTATAGCTGGAAGTAGGTGAAAGGCAACCCTACATTGATGTTTCTCTCCTTATATGCCTGTCTTCCTTCCCCTCTCTCTAAAAATAATTAAAATCTAAAAAAATCAAGAGACTGCTTTTTTTTATTAAAGGTTTTTCTTGTCCCTTCAGGAACTTCACCCTGATGAAATTGACACCGACTCTGCCTACATTCTTTTCTATGAGCAGCAGGGGATAGACTATGCACAATTTCTGCCAAAGATTGATGGCAAAAAGATGGCAGACACAAGCAGCATGGATGAAGACTTTGAGTCTGATTACAAAAAGTACTGTGTGTTACAGTAAAGCTACCACTCTGGCTGCTGGACAGGCTGGCAGTGAGGGAGATGACTCCTTGTAGCTAACATTTGGCAAAAACAGCACTGAAAGGCAAGCTAAGTGTAGTTGTTTTATCCTGTGACCCTGAAGCACAAATTAAAACTCCTAATTAAAATAGCAGTTACCATAACAGTAGTAATAATTTGGTTAGGAAATGTCTCACACAAGTTCTCCGGTAGAGAACTTTCAGGCAGAGTCCACCATTAGCCGCCTGTAAACTAAAGGGTTTGGCTCCAGCCACCTGGGACCAAAATAAGAACTAAATTGTGCTTGTCCAGATGTGAATATGTAGTGAGTTTAGAGTTTACCAATGATAATAACAAAATACTAAGAACTTCCTTGGAGTCAAAGTAAATTATAGTGTTGTCTGGGGACGACATGATATGCTACCTCCTTTTTCCTGAAATTTTATTCCTTATATTGACAAGATGGAGAAAGCAGGATCATGAAGGTATGCAGAGGATTCTTATGGCGTGGACACGGATTTTTCCATTTATTTTCCCACCCTTTTTATGTCTTTCTTCCTTTTTATTTTTGTTGTGTTTGTGTTTGAGATACAACCAGTCATGGTGGCAGAGCCATATATGGTAGTCAGTCAGTCTGAAAGGGGAGAATCTCTTAAGGGCTGTGTGCTTTCTACCCAGGGCCTTGGTTGGAGACACTATAAAGAAAAAAAAAAAAAGCATCCTGGGAAATCCAGCTAAGATGGACCTCCAAATAGACGCATCTTACTTTGGAGGATACTTGAAATGTCCTCAAAAACATATTCCACACCCACAGCTGAGTATGATCGGGTAGTTGTCAATATTTGTACCATCTTTGCTTGCACACGTTGCACAAAAAGCTTCTGAAAGGGAAAATGGCATTAAAGCTAAGTGGTGTTTCACAATTAGTGGTTATTTTTTTGTCTCTTTGTTTTGCACTTTAAAAAAGGAGAGAGTACATACAAATGAACTTTTCAAAACTTGTTCATATTTGATGGCTATAAGGGCTATAAATGAACTTGAATGGGGTATTTCTCCCATCATAGTAAGTTTAAAAACAAAATACATCTCAAACATTGATAATGTCTATTTTTAATGAAATTGGTGGTTTTAGAAGTAAACCTCTGTTTTGTTTGCATGTCCCTTTTTTTTCTCTTTTGTATTTGTCTTTTTTTAATTTCACAGAGGTCATCAAAAGTTCTATTTCTTTGCTCACTTTATTTTTTCTCTGATAATTCAAGACTGGAACAAATATATAAATGTTATTTATTTCAGGCAGCATATATTTCTTGTGTTGTTTTAAAATGTGTACTCAAAGTAAATATTTCACTTTTTGTCTTCCTCTTTGTATTCCTCTGGACCCTAGAGGTTGATTCTCATTAATTGTCAGATTCCATTTCCCTCCCTCATAAACAGTAGGTACCCAGGTAATTTAGCATTTGTGTTCTGATATCTGAGGCCAGTTACTTACCCAGTTCTTCTCATAGCATTTGTAAAGGTTGTCTTACATGGCTTTCTAAGTTGAAACCCTGCTCAGAAGACTGTAACTGCAAATAGGAAGGCATGGCCTAAATGGTATAATGTGATAAAGTCAGACAAAATGCAGACTTTATAGTTTCATGATTTTTAGTATATAAAGTATGTCCATTCCTACCTGGACAAGTCCCATAAAAAAATGGAATATTTTAAATAATTTCCTTAGAGATGTTTTATTTAAACAGGTAGCACAATCTACTAATGTTGTTTGATCTATGTTTGTTATATTGGTTGTAATTAATTTTTTTAATTCATGACTAGCAGAAAATTTATTAAATTAACTATTAACTACATTCACCTTGTAAATTACTGTATAAAACTTGTTGACAATGCACTGACTTTAGAAAAATGTTAATGTACATAAATTGAGTGTAAATAAAATAGTGTTGATGTACTAAAATATGAACTGTATAAAAAGTATTGGTAATTGTATATGGAGTGTACCTGTTTATCTGTAACTATTATCCAGACAAATTAAATACTGTGGATGCATCTATGTGCTTTTTTTCCTCTACACAAGTAAATGCCAAAAAAGTCAAATTCTTCAGCCTTTCTCTCTGTGACCCTGTTTTAATTCTTCTACTTGAATAATACCTCCCTGACTTAGAAAGTAGATACACCATCTCTGGAAGAGTGTAAACTGTGTTTAAGGTAGGACGAGATACCTGCACTGACCAGGTAAATTGATTTAAATTTGTCTCACATCCTGTTAGGAAATTATTTGGAAAGTGTTCAAGGGGATGGGGAAAAAAGGTAGAGAGCAGATGGTGAACTAAGAACTGATGAAGGAGGTCTCACAATTAGGAGATAAACTGAAGAAAAGTAAGACCTCTCATTTGTATAATGTCTTGAAATGATAATGAGAAACCAGAGATGTCGTGTGTGTGTCCCCCCCCCCCCCCCCCCCCCCCCGTTGTCTCTCTGGGAGGTCTCCAAGGAGGCAGTTGGTAGCATTGAGGTTGAAGATTTAGAGCTATAGATCCCTCACTCTTAGCCCCTATTTGTTACCTTTAAAATTAGAATACAGGTAACCCCCATATAATACAGTTGTGAGGTTCCTTAATAATGGATGCCGTGTTATGAGAATCCATGTTATACAAAACAAAGAACTAGTACAAAAAAGGGGAGCCCTGGCTGGTGGCACAGTGGATAAGGCACTGGCCTGCAAACCCAGTAATCGCTGGTTCAATTCCTAAGCCAGGGCACGTAACCAGGTTGCAAGGCAGGTCTCCGGCCAGGTCCATAGCTGGGGGCAGGTGAAAGGCAACCATACATGGATGTATTTCTTTCTCTCTGCCTCACTCTCCCTTCCCCTCTCTCTAAAAATAATAAATTAATTTTTTTTAAAAGGAGGGGTTAGGTTCCAAAAAATTTTTAGACATACATTATACTTTTTAAAGTAAAAGAAATTATTAAAGCAATTTTCACCAAAACTATAACATTAATATGTGTTAATGTTTTCTTAATGTTAATAATGTTTTCTTCATCGTCACTACTAAGCGCCATTAACCAAGGGTGTTTTCTTTTAGACAAGATAACTTCATCCTCTGAACTTTCTTTCATCAGCATTATCTTGACTTATGTACTTTTTGCAAAAAAAATCTGTTACTTTAGGTTGCTTGCTTTTAGCGGAGAGATCTTTATAAATTTCTTTATATGGTGCTAAGCACTTGGGAAGTTCTCTCTTAAACTTTGTGCTTCTTTCAGTGGAAAGATCTTCATTGAGATAATATATATAGTTCCAATTGTTCAGCTAAGCCTAGGCCTTTCTTTACGCTTCTTAAAGTGCTTAACTTTTTCATTTTCACCTGTGCTGTTGTCCCCTGAATTATCTTGGCAGCATATTCCAGATGTCATTTCCACCAAATTTGCTTCATCAGTTTCTTCTTCCACCAGTAATTCTTGGATATCTTCCATAGTCATATCATCAAAAACCTTCTTCTAGAGACTTAGCAAGTTCTATTATATCCATTGTGTTTTCTGCTGGCTTGATTAGATGTTCACTTTGAATTGACTCCAGCCATATATTTTTCCAACAAGCACATAATGTTGGTTTTATTCTTTGATTGAAGAATTTATGAGATTAATAAAGTCCAAAATTGTAAAAAGTTTCCATACCTCCAAGATTTATATAGATTTGCTGACTTTATTCAAAACCCATTGTAATAATTTCCTGATGTAATTAGTCTTAAATGTTACTCTTTAAAGCTCTTATTATGCTCCGTGTTTGGGGATTTCGCTAATTCTCAAACTGTGTTAGAGTGAAACCGTGTTCCAGGATGCCATGTTGTATCAGGGTTTTCCCCAATTTTAAAACCGTGTTAGAACAAAACCATGTAGTAGAAGTGCCATCTTGTATGGGAGTTACCTGTACTTATCTCTCAGGCTCATATTAAGCAAATGAAATATATAAATGCCTAGCTCAGTTTCTTGGTAAATGCTCAATGAATGTGAAATTCTGCCCCCCATGAAATTCTATCCTGTTTTTCAGTTTTTTTGTCTACTCCTTTGTTATAGTAATGCTAAAAGAATTTAATAGCTCTCTGCTCACATTCTTTAAAAACAGGACTCACATTCAAAAATGTATAGAAAGAAACATGAGTCAGCAGCAATGGTAGTTTACTTAAGAAAATGAATAAACAGAAGAAGAATCCAACACATCATCAGAAAGCACAGCTTCTGAAGTGCCAGCCTGTATCTTTGGCTTTTTAAAAAGGCAGCATTGAAAAGGACCAGCTTATGGAGATGGGTAAGCATTTTGTTTCTTATTTCTGAGTGGCCCTATAAGTTGAGAGAGGTTTTCAGTCTCCCAGCCTCTGTGGCTAAGGATGGCAATTCTACGTGGACTCTCCACCACTTGGTGGCATTGCTTACTGAGGATTCCTTAATGGCAGATTCCATTAAAGTGGCGCACATAGATGGATTGCCGCATATCCCCAACTATTTTGAAGATGAATTACAGAATTTTACTAGGCCAGAGCCAGAACGTGTAGCTTAAAGAGCAAAGCCCCCAGTTTTTCTTGATGAATGCTGTCAGGTTTCTTAGCATTGAAGTCACAAAGTCAAAAATGCACACAGCTCTGATCAGAGACCATACAACACAGAACAATAAAAAGAACAATGCTTCCTGAACAGTGGGAAGCAAGATAGTAAATAAGAGTGCAAGAGGTGCAAACTCAGAGGCCTATAGGAACCAATTTGGGAACAGTATAAGAGAAGCAAATCCAGACAAGGATGAGGATGGGGTCTAGAGAGGACTTTGGAGGATTCTAGGACCCACATCCATCTAAAGGTTCCATTTCATTGTCATCATACAGGAATGTGGACCCCAGTGTTACCAAAACTTTCTATTTTTTCTTAAGAAAAACCAGAAATTCAGATATTAATACAAAACATCCAATTTAGAAATGTTGTCAGGTTTTTTTTTTAAGTTAAACATTGTACTGTCCAAGTAAAACCTATCTGCAAGCCTGATATATGCCACTAGTTTACACCCTCTGGTAAGAGGAAAGTTCATGAACTTTGAGCCCATTAAAGCCTGACACCTAGTTGGTGTCAATAGTATTCCTTCGTCACTTGGGGAAACAACACAGGTATAATATAATTATGCTGTTATGATCAAGTTCATTTCAGCCCAGAAGCATATAGCTAATTTGTGAGCACATAATATGTACAGAGATTTGTGCTAGATTTTCTAGGGTCAGCAGTTCCCCACTTGGCAATTCATTCATCAGTATCATAAAATGTGCTTGTTAAACCTACTGATTCCAGGGTCGCACCCATTGTTATATTATACCCAGATTTCTGAGCTTATCTTCCCATGGAGTCCAAGAATCTGCATTTTAATAAATTCCTCAGGGGAGATCTTTGGCATCTAGTTTGCATTTGTGAAAAAGCACTGCTCCAGGAATGAATCATTACTTCCAGTCTAATTAAGGAAAGATGATAAGCATATGCACAGGTAAGGAGGAGTTATAGTAATTAACCAAAGCTCCCAAGATAAAATTGTCTCTGATGAAGTGCTGACTGAGGACATCAGACAGTAGTTGAAGTACTTGGGGAAAACCAACCAAAAAGGAAGTGAGCTGTACCTTGAAGCAAGGTCAGGATTTTGTTGTGCATTGCAGAGGCTGTCTAGGCCTGTTTGAGCTGAGTGGAAGGTGAATGAGGAGCACAGTAGGAGGTAACAAGCAGGCAGAAAAACCATTGTGAAGGCTTTTGAAGGTCAGACCCGTATGTTTCGCCCTGTCAAGTATTTTGGTATGGTTGTGAAACTTTCATGTGGTTTACTTCATCACACACTAATGTGTTTAAGACCATTTTATTATAAACAAATGTGTTTGCTGTAATTTTTCCTCTTTTATACACACAACCCATGTTTGCTGAAATTTCTCTTGTTAATGAACTTTGGACCTTACCATAAGCCCACGAGGAGCAAAGATGGATACCAGGCTTAAAGTGTTCCAAGAAGATGAAGTAAGTGGAGTAAAAAGAAGAAAGGAATTGGGCAGGAGGTAGGAGAAAAACCAGAAGGTCCTTGGAAAGGGTGAAAGCATGCTGGAAAGAGGAGGCCAGTCGTAGGTGAATGTGGCCTAGAGAATAGAGGCAAGGAGGGCCCAGAAAGGAGAGTGGACTAGTGGAGGTATCCAGGGCTTTGGGAGCTACAGGAAAGAGGGTAGGGGTCGGGCGTCCATTTCTTCAATTCACAGCAGGATTCTCTGCTGTTTATGGCTAAATCCCAGGGCTCACTAGGGAAGAAGGGGGCTTCCAAATTGGAAATGAGCAAGGAGTCTCCCAGAAAGGGTCAGGAAATGCCTGTTGTCAGAGGCTGCTAGAGTCCCAATTTCACGGCAGCCATAAATGATACCACAGAAAGCAATGGGTTAAAAATACAGCCTGCAATGTTTACTCTTTGCAGAATTGTATGACCTTGAGCAGGTCATTCGTGTCCTCTGCATTGTGAATAATGAAGGGGTTGCACTAGGCCTGCTTGGATTTTGAAACAACATTCCGACTGGACCCTTTCTTCCAATTATATTTAATCTGAAGGACTGATACCTAAAGCAGAGAGGTTAAGCAAGAGTAGGGGGTGGAATATTCTTGATCAACCTTGAGGGCTCTGGTTCAAATGTCCAGTACAGTACCTTTGACTTCTAAGCATTCAGAAGGTAGATAATGCAGTACTGCTGTGATGCCCAAGGAGCCCCCAGCAACAGGTGTGCTGGAAACCCATGGTGGCAGAAGAGAGAAACTTTCTGAACCCATTTTGCTACTCTCAGTACACCTGGGGAGGAATAGCCAGCCAGCCAGGGCAAAGGCAAAGGCCACTCAGCCTTCCTCCCTGCAGAAACCACAAGTGTACCTGGAACACTTGTGACTGAGCATCTATAGGGAGCCAGTTCCAGGGCCTATGACCTTGCATTGTGTCAGCTGGAGAAAGTTCTTGCTGCCACTCCTTGTTTGCAGAGCTCCCTGGGGCTTGGAGCTGTAAACATCCTCTCACTTTGGGAGAGATGGAAAAAGGAGAGGCAGGGTGTATCACTCACACATCAAACATTTGTTGAGTACTATTGACATAAGGACGTCTAAACTTGTAGAAAAACTTTTTGGGTTCATTAGTTTATTTGGGCCAAAGAGAGGATACGCCTGGAAGGAAGATCTCAACTGACTAAGGAAAATGCTTTGGAAAATAACTGTTTGCAGTTTCTTTTATGCATTTGGATTTAAGGAGGGAATGTAAAGAAGGTTACCTGAAGGTGGGAGAAAGTGAGTCGGGATTGATTTATTGAATAATTAACATTACGTGCTCTCCAGTATGGTTATGCTTCCCAGGGTATGAAAAAGAATATTTTAGTTTTTAATTTATATTTTCTTGCTTATGCCATTACAGTTGTCCCAGTTTTCCCCCTTTGCTCCCTCAGGCAATCCCCACACTGTTGTTCCTGTCTGTGTGTCTTGCATATATATTCTTTAACTAATCCTTTCTCCTTCTTTCAGCCAGTCACCGCTTCCCCTTCCCCTCTTATAGCTGTTAGTCTGTTCCATGTTTCTATGCCTCTGATTCTATTTTGCATTTATTGTGTTCATTAAAGTTCATATGTAAATGAGAGCATATGGTATTTTCCTTTCACTGACTGGCTTCTTTCACTTAGCATAACAGTCTCTGTGTCCATGCACACTGTTGCAAAAGGTAAGAATTCCTTCCTTTTTACTTCTACATAGTTTTTCATTGTGTAAATGTACCACAATTTTTTTTTTTATCCACTCATCTACTGATGGGCACTTAGGCTGTTTTCAGATCTTGGCTGTTGTAAATAACACTGCTATGAACATATACAAGAATCAACTCAAAATGGATAAAAGATTTAAACATAAGTCGAAGAAAACCTAGGCAGTAAAAATTTCAGGTATCTTGTATAGCAATATTCTTGCTTATATATCTCCTGAGATGAGGGAAATAAAGGGAAAATTGAACAAATGGGACTACGTCAAATTAAAAAGCTTCTGCACAGCTAAAGAAACCATCATCAAAATGAAACGGGAACCCACTATATGGGAGAACATATTGGCCAATGATACATCTGATTTTAATTTCAAAAATATAGAAAGAACTCAGCAGACTCAACCCCAGGAAGACAATTCAATTTAAAAAATGGGCAAAGGACCTCAATAGACACTTCTCCAAAGAGGACATGCAGATGGCCCATAGACATATGAAAAAATGTCCATCACTAATCATCAGAAAGATGCAAGTTAAAACCCCAATGAGATATCACCTCACACTGGTCAGAATGGTTATCAATAAATCAATAAACAAGTGCTGGTGAGGATGTGAAAAAAAGGGAACCCTAGTGCATGACTGGTGGGAATGCAGACTGGTGCAGCCACTGTGGAAAACAGTATGTTGTTTCTTCAAAATAACCAAGAAGAGCCCTGGCTGGTGTGGCTCAGTGGATTGAGTGCTGGCTTGCAAGCCAAAGGGTGACTGGTTCAATTCCTGGTCAGGGTATGTGCTTAGGTTGCGGGCCAGGTGCCCATTTTGGGGTGCTTGAGAGGCAACCACACATTGATGTGTGGTCAAGAGAGGGGTTTCAGCCCTGGCTGGTAACACAGTGGTTAAGGCACCGGCCTGCGAACCCAAATGTCGCAGGTTCGATTCCCCAGCCAGGGCACATAACCAGGTTGCAAACCAGGTCTCCAGTCAGGTCTGTGGCTGGAGGCAGGTGAAACGCAACCATACATTGATGTCTCTTTCCCTCTCTGCCTCTCTCCCTTCCCCTCTTTCTAAAAATAATGAAATAAAAATAAATTAACTAATTAAAAAAAAAAAAAGAGAGAGAGAGAGAGGGGTTTCACTCCCTCTCTTTCTCCCTCCCTTTCCCTCTCTCTCAGAGTGAATAAATAAAATCTTTAAAAATGAAATTAAAAATTAAACTCTTGACCCAGTGATTCCACTTCTTGGAATATATCCTAAGAATCCTGAAACACAAGTTCCAGAGAATATACGAAAAAGAGGTATTTCAAAGGTGTGTTACCTAGATACACAAAAACAATGGACAAGGCTTGTTTAAAGCAAAGATACATACCTTTTACTTAAAAAGTTAAAGGCCTGGGTTGTGACTACTCAGTATGTCCTGCCTGTTAGTAATTTATGATCAGATCACTCTATGAGGTTCATTTTGTTAGACTTATTACAGCTCCCCCTTTTCACCCAACAGTACCTGCTATGTGACATAAAGGTTAGTCCTGTGCATGGAACTGAAAGAAAAGTTGAAGAGAGCACTTAGATATTGAATGGACATCTGTTTGCCAGACCACAGGCTGTGCATTTTATATGCATTATGTATTGCTCACCCCAGCTCTATGAGGAAACTGAGATTCGGTAAGATGAAGTCTCCTGCCCAAAGTATCACGCAGATACAGGTTGGATCCAAACCAAGGGTCACTTGGCTGCTTCTCTACCACCCCACTTCCCCCCGAGTGGAACCTGGAGTTCACAACCTAGCAACTGACAAGCCGTCTATCACTAGGAGCCTCAGTAACCTATCTTTGACAAGGGATGAGTCATGATGACCGTGACTACTTTATAGTGTTACAAGCACTGAATGAGAAAGTGAACATGAAAGCACTTTATAACCTAACCTACAACAGTGAAAATGCAAAGTCTTGTTACACAAGGAAAGGATGTGGGTGTCCTGAAAGCAACCTCCTTGTCCTCTCCCTGGAAGAAGAAAAACTTGGAAGCAAATAACCAAGCAGTGGCTCCACAGTAACAGACACCCTAGGTTTGTTCTCTTCACTTCCGGTGGCCCAGGGACCTTAGGAGCTGGACAAAAGGAAAAGGGGAAGTGTACAAGTAGAGGTGGGGCTACTACAGAGGAGGGCAAAAGAAGACTCTGGGCCTGGTCAAGGCCTGCAGCTCTAAACCGGACTTGGAAGTGTGAGATAGTATCTTATCAGGGATTTAACAGGGGTGGTAGCTCCAGAGGCAGGATGGGAGAGACAAGGACTTAACAAGATGTTTTTGGGAAGGCAGCCACCAGTCACAGTAGCTACTAGATTCCCTTGCTCCTCTTGTTTAACCCCCTAAGGACAATGCCTCCCCCTAAAGCTGAGGCCTTTTCCTTCCTGGCCTTTCCTGCAAAGGGAGGGATAACAATTGAATCTGACTGTTTACAGCCAGGTGTTTGCACCCATAAACCCAGGCTGTAAACCGAATACCACATGGCCATCTGGCAATCGGCCATCGTGCCAGGCCTGTCACGCAGCAGACCAAATTCTTCAGCTGCCTTCTATTCATCCCTGGCCGTGCTGAGGCCCAAAGGGGCAGCCCACTGTCTTGCCCCCAGTCTTTATAAACCCAGCTTTGGTCTTCTCATCTCAACGTTTTGATGATAATGGAAGTGCTGGACCTCAATCCAAAGCTGATATATGCCAAAGTGAGAGAAAGAAAAAGGGAAAGAGAAAAGGAAAGAGGGTAGGGAGAAAATGCCAAATTTGGATTCTAGGGAAATAGTCTATATACATTTGGAGGGCAACCTGAAGTTCATAACTGATTTGAAAAGAAATGCTGAAATGCAGGGCCTGCCCCACTGCCCAGGTAATACCCCTCTGGAGGCAGCAACAGGAGCAATCTACCTGGCCAAGACTCGGGTGAAACTTTCTGTCTGTAATCCCGTTTGCATTGATAGTTTGTGAGGAAACCCCTTCCTCATCTTAGAGCACGGGCCAGCTTTGAACTTCAACTATCACCAAATTTCACATGGCAGCATCTCATGAATCAGCTTCCTGCTGGCTGTGCAGGTCTGGCCACTCCTTGTGAAGATGCAGGTTTCACTGGATCTCACTCTTACCCCTGCGAAGTCCCACTGTCCCTCTATACACATTGATGGCAGCCTCCCGATGGTATCTCAAAATGTGTTTTAAATGAGTCCTTTCAGCTTCCAGGTAGTATCTGCTGGGTGAGACCACCCAACTTTCTGGGTACCCCTCATGTAACACCACCAGGCCTCCCAGACATCCCCTCACAGACTGGGCACCAGGGTCGGAATTGCTTGTTGGTCCCTCATACTTCACTAGAGTGTCCCCAAAGAAGTGAAATTGCTCTTTCCATTTTCATATGCCACATCCATTTCCCTCTGACCCCAGTTGTGAGTCCCAGAGGCTGACTGATAGATGCCACACTGAACTCCAAGCCCCTCTTCCCCTGTGACTCTGAAGCTTCACTTGGACCCAGCTGTCATGCCTGAAGCTCTTCCTTAAGGAAGATGTCTCCCAGGAGGCCCCTCAGGTGCCAGCCCCAGGCAAGCCTGTCCTACCATGCTCCAGGCAGCTGCCGATTCGGACCAACCCTGTGGCTGGATTAGAGCGAAACCCCAGTTTGACGTGTAGCCCCATGAAGATCATCACCAGCCCAGGCCCAAGGGTTGGGAGTGAGCCTCTGTAAGGAGGAGGTGGTGCTGGGGAACAGCGGAAGCCTAGGCTCAAGCGCCTTCTGTATCCTGGCTCCACACGGGGAAACAGCTGTTCCAACTGCAGCAAAACCAGATTGATTGTGTCAGTCCCTGAAGGTAAATCAGCTTAAATAGAACTTGGAGAACCAGGCTTGCTCCTCAGGATTGCCCAGCGGATGAGGTAAATATTTAGGTCCAGCCCTGGAATGGTGCCCGCTTTACTATAGTTTTTCCTTTTATTCATTCATCCTGCAAACATTTGCTGCCACCTCCCCTCTGTGCGGCCAGTTCAGGCTGAGCACTTCCTTACTCTGACGACTTCAGATATGATTGATCCCCTAGTCTTCCCTCAGGGGGCCTTGGACAGGAAGGAGGAGGGCTTCACAAAGGAGTCACCTTTTTTTTTTTTTTAACAGTTTTTTGTTTTTGTTTTTGTTTTTTCAGAGAGAAGGGAAGGGAGAGAGGCAGAGAGAAAGAGAGAAACATCCATGTAGGATTGCCTTTCACCTGCCTCCAGCTACAGACCTGGCTGGAGACCTGGCTTGCAACCTGGTTATGTGCCCTGGCTGGGAATTGAACCAGTGACCTTTGGGTTCACAGGCTGGCACCTTATCCACTGTGCCACCAGCCAGGGCCAGGAGTCACTTTTGAGCTGCATTTTGGATGGTATGTGGACATCATGTGAAGAGCCACAAAGGGCGTGGGGTAGGGACAGGTCTAGGGAACAGAATGTATCCCCAGGATCTCGGGGTGGCTTGGTGGTTTCTATAGCCACACCCCGCTGTAAGTGAGGACTCCCTAGCCGCACTTGGAGGCCAGCAGCACTGGGTTCCAGACTCAGCAAGGACTGCACGGTTTGCAGGCCACTGGCTGGCTCAGACAAAGCAAGTTCCTTTACCTTTACCTTTCTAAGCCTCAGTTTCCTTCAGAAAAATGGCAGAGGATAGTGATGATCAGAAAGTGGGCTTTAGAGTCAAAATCTCTGGTTTCAAATCCTACTACTCGCTAGCCTCAAGTCCCCTGTATTTCCCTTCCTCATTGACAATGGAGGAAGCAAATGCCCATCTCAGAAGTGTACTCTAGAGATTGAGATTGGAAGTGCGTCAATTCGTATTACCTGAGCAAATATTATACTGTTATTTGTCTAGAGTCAGGGCTAGCAATGCCTCCCCTTAGGGTTCTCCCAATCCAGTATTGACCAAGAGCCTCCCATCTGGGCCCTGCAGGTTGCCTTTCCCAGGAAGCTGACAGAGTTTAGCATGCAGGATGTGTTTTAAGGAATGCCCGGGGACCAACACCCATGGAGGGGAAGCAGGTCTGAGAAGGGGCAGAAGTGGAACAGCCTTACAGGCCCAGTGCTGACCTCCACCAGCCCCACAGAGAGAGCCATGAAGCTGGAATGGCCCTTTTGGAGTCCCACATGGGTCAGTCACTGGCTGGGGGCCCCACAGCCAGGAGTGCAACCTTGAGTGAAGAGGCTTCCCCTCCCTGGAGAGGCCAATACTACAGGCATCCGCACCGGGACAGCTCAGACCAGCCTTGCTCGAAGGGGCTCTGAGCTGTGCATCAGTTTCCGCTATAAACAATGAACCAGACAGGAGAACTCTGCTGTCCTGAAGTGGCTATTCCCCTGGGAGCTCCCATTCCCAAGCCTGTTGTCAGATTTAAAGAAATAATGGGTGTCAAGTACCTTAGAAAGGACCTGGCCTAACAGAGGCTGTTTGCAAGTCACATCACCAAAGGCAGTAAAACAGATCAGGGAGGTTGCCAGGTGAAAGAATTTAGACAGCAAGTGCGCAGCTGCCTACTGGTGTCTGCACCCTGCTCCGCCTTCTCAGCACCTCAAAGGGGTCTTCCAGCTATCCACCCTCTCCTCAGTCCGTAAATAAAATGCTGGCATCGGGAGCCTTCCCACTCCACCTGGGGCAGCAGCCAGGTGCCACCCGAGGGTTCCCTTCTGCATGAGGGGGCTGCAGGAAAGGAGCCCTGGCACCTCCGGCTCAGGGGCGCAGGGAGTGGGCAGAGGCCAGGGAGCAGGAACAAGAGATTCCCTTGGCTTCGGCGGCTCCCAGGTTGTTGGGAAACAGAAGATCCATAGCAGAGACCTGCCCAGCTGCACTCCGGGAGGGAAACCCACCGCCCAGTTTACTCTCACTCAGGACGTGGAAGGTGTAGCTGGAGGGAGAGGGAGATAGCTGAGAGGAGGATGGCAGTTTTGGCCTGTCTTTTGTCCCCCCTTTTCTCTTGGTCTGTTTGCTGGAGGTGGATGGGATAGGGGTGGGGTCACCGGACCTAGTAGATACAAATACAGGGCACCCAGTTAAATTTCCATTTCAGATGAACGACAAATAATGATTTAGTGTAAGTACACATCACGCAACGTTGGGGATATACTTAACACTAAAAAACGTTGTTTATCTGAAAGTCAAATGTACCTGGTAACCCTAGGTGGGTGCAGACCATGTGCTAGGTTGGGGGAGACTGCAGCAAATCCAGACAGGACAAGCCTCCTGACAGACAGAAAGGGACGGAGAGAGGGACACAGCAGAGAGCACATGGGGAGTCCTGCCGCTCCTTGGGAAGGGAACAGCAGGAGGAAAGAGAGAAGGGAAACTGGTTCCCAGCCCAAACAATCCCAACAAGACAGGGATGTGGGAGCTGCAGAGTATCCTGGGCCTTAGCTGTCCCCCACCCCCATGGCTACCCTTGCTGTGCTGGGTGACCTTGGGCAACTCTGGGCAAAGGCCAGGCTGGGAGGTCTGCCTCCATGGACTGTTCTGTACAAGGTCTGTCCCGAAAGTATCGATATAACTAAAACAGTTTGTGTGGCCAGTGCTTTTGGGACAAGCCTCATACATGGGGGACGTGGGTGGTGGGTGGAGAGTCTGAGAAGAGAGGTGGGCTCCACAAGGGCTCTCACAGTTTCTTCTTGGCGCAGGAAGGCTGCCACCCCAACATGCATCTGCTACTTACCACGGAGGTGGCCCAGTGTATCACTCGGAATTCCAGCCTCCACCCACTGTTCCCTATCGTCCCTGGAAGCGGCCAGTTTCTGCCCATCGGTAGGTTCTACCCATCCTTCAAGGCTCTCTTTAATTAAAAAAAAATCACGATGGTAACTACATTATTGAATTATTATTCATTGAATTATTGAATTGAATACAATTATTGAATACATGTCCTTGGCCAGGCTTCTTGTTTCATCTTCACAGCAACACTGGGAAATGAATGCCATCATCATCCCTACTTTACAGATGAGGAAACTGAGGCTCAGGTGAGTTAAGTTACCAAAGGCACCTCACTGGCTAGTCAGCAGTGGAAGGGCACTGGAGCCCAGATCTGCGTGGCTCTGGGCCCCTGCCCCAGTGTGTCTGCGCCTCCCTCACGGCCTGTGTTCTGTGGACCTGGTGCCCCTGTGCCCTGTGTCTGCCGTTTGGGCAGGAGTTTTAGAGGAGGGGCACAGACTGGGTTTGTTTGCCCTGAATCCTTAGTCCCTGACACACAGGAAATAACAGTGCTTGTTAAAAGATTAAACCTTGTTCCACAGTGTACTCAGCTCCCTCGTCCTGTCCTTCCAAGCCTCTTAGTAGCCAACACTTGGAATACGAAGAGCCTTCTACGTGTCCGTGTCCGGTCTCAGCTGGGGCAAGGGCTCTGAGGAAGGAACTTGCTTGTGAGTCGCCTGTCCTGTAGCTCTCCTGCAAAGGAAGCCCCTCCCCAGGCGCCTGGGCCCCGGGACCTGGTCTCCAGAGGAGATAATGCCTTTGTGCCTTCTCAGATAAACAAACAGAGCTGGGCTGAAGTGTGCAACACAAGGTGCGAGCAGCACCCCACCCATGGAGATGGGCCTGGCTTTCCTCCCTGGGTCACCGGCAGGAGACTGGGGACAGCGAGGCCCACTTAGATGCAAGGCCACTGGCTTCCCTGCCCCTGCCCACCCATCACCTACATATAAGCAGAGAGCCTCAGGTCACACCACACAGGGTACCAGGTCACACCACACAGTGTGGTCTCAGTATGGATGCCCCCTGGAGCTTCGTGACACAGCCGCTTTTACAGGCCCACGTGTATATGTGCATATAGGTGCGGCCACCACCCATGACCCTGGGCCCCTCTAGGCCCTTAAACTCTTCCCTTACCCCTCCCTCCACTGCCCCTGCATATGCTCAGATCAGAGCCACAGGAAGCAGGGCCAGCAAGTGTGGAAACCAAGAGCCAAGATGGGGAAGTTTGTTTTCCAAGAATCATCTAAACACACGGGGAGTATTTTTAGGCCATGGTTCCCACCCAGCGTCAAATCTAAACAGGGGGCCAGAGAGACAGCCCATTGGGGACAGAGCAGCCAGTGGAAACAGGGTGGGACAGGGCACTGTGGACCCCTCCTCGCCCCTTGGATCACTGCCCAAGGAGAAAGCTGGCCATAGGAGCCAAGGAAGGGCAGAGAAGTGACTGGGGGTGGGCTGGACCCAGTTTCTGACTAAAGAGGCCACTGGTAGCCCCCTACCACCTAAGAGAGCTACATCAGGAGCCAGTGGGGTCTGCTGAGGGTGGCAGGGCTGCAAGAAGGGAGCAAATTTACTCATAAGAGGAAGCTCTCAAGAACACACACACATAGTGAGAGGGCTTGCCCAGCAGCCGCAGCCTCCAGCGTGCGGGGGCCAATGCCAGGGGGGCCGGCTGCACACCCCCTGGGTGACTGGCCAGGAGTGACCTTGCTTTGAGTGGCATGCTGGCAGCACCTGCTCCAGCCCCCAGGCGCAGGGAGGGCAGGTGGAATGCTGGGAGGCGACCTGAGCTCAGGGCGCTGGACAAGTTGTACCCATTCTGGCCCCCACTGGCCAGGTTTATTATTACTATCATGGGGCCAGGGGCATGGGAAGGGTGGTGCGCTTTCTGCCTGGGGTTGGAGAGGCCAAGGCTCCCCTGGTCTTTTCCAAAGAGCTGGGACTTCCCAGTTCTGCTGCCTTGTAATTCTCTGAAGGGTGCCTTGAGGGCAGGGGCCGGATGGGAGGTGGGAGTATAGATAGGGGAGAGGGGTGGTTGGGACTTCTGAGAGCCCTGAGCTGGGGATGGGGGTGCAACTTAGATCTTAGATCCCCTGCAGGCTGTGTGGGAACCAAAGAGAACAGGTTCAGTGTCCACATACCCCCTGCTGACACAGACTGCCTGCTGTTGCCACGGTGACAGCAATACCAATCTCCCTCGCCTGCCACCCACAGCTGTGTGGTCACCAGTGAAAGGAAGGGGGTACTTATTCTTGGTCATGCAGGGGAAAGGGAGGGGATGCTTATATGGAGGGGGAGCAGCTTTCTCCCTCTTCTCAGGCTTAGCTGGGGGTGCTCAGGGAGCCTGAGAGTGTCAGGGTGGGAGAAAGCTTGGGGGTTACCTCCTCCAACTAGCTCCCCTCCAAAAAATATAGCACGCTAGGGCTTCTCACCCCAAGTAATGGAATCCCCGAGTGCTGCCCACTCCAGTAGTGGAGCCCGTTAGAGAGGTGTCCCCCTTTCACCCTGTCCCAGGACCTTGGTTGGGGGTGGGGGGTGAAGGGGTGCCTCTTCACACAGCAAAGCCCATTCTTGTCCCCTTCCCCTGCCTCTCAAGGCTCATGCTCCCCCACATTCAGCCCTGCTATGACTGATGAGTCCTCAGAGCCTGGGGCCCCTCTGCCCCTGGCACTGGGGACCTAGCCTGGCCTGGGACCCACCAGTGGAGCCCTTATTTCCTTCTCCCTTGGTTTTCCAACCCTCTCCTCCCCACCCATCCCCTCCTTACCTCACTCCCTCTTGGGCCTCAGAGGGAAAAGTCATCAGAGACACACTGGAGGGGCAGGGGGAGTGGCACTTGGGGGTTTCGCTGCTGGCTCCCAGGGGCAAAGCTGAAAGCCTCCGCTTCACCTGTTTCTGACCTATCAGCAACTGCCTCCTAACTCCTGAAGCCCCTGCTCCACAAAAGCAAAGCCCTTCGGGTTCCCAGTCTCTCATGCTCAAAACCTGCATCCCTACAAGATCCTACTTCAAGCCACCACCCGACCTCCACACACTGCCTCTTCCCTCCCCCTCCCTCCTCCCTTTTCTCCTCTTCCTCTTTCCCCCCTTTCCCCTCCCCACCCCCTCCAGCCTGAACACTGGCTAGCTCCAGAGGCCACCTTCAAGTCTTCCAGATGCCCAGCCCATGGAGGCCTTCCCTGCCCACCTTCCCTTCCTCAGCTTTCTCCACAGCACTTAAGACCCCTGACACGTTGTACAAAGTATTTGTTTTATTTATGGTGTCTCCCTACTAGACTGTGAACTTCAGGAGTGTAGGCATTTCTGTCACTTCCCCAGTGTCTTAGAACAAAGATGTTCAAGAAATGTTTCAGCAAATAAAAAGACTCCTTGTCATCCACCTCGTCCAGGCTGTACCCACACTTACCCCGCACTGTCCACCCCCACCCCGTACAGACAAGAAAACGCTGGTAGCATCTCAGTTACTCTGCGGTGGCCTCTGTGTGTGGCCTTCGCCCAGCCTCTCTCCTTTTGCTGCGCTGGAGCTCAGGGTGCCTTCTGCATGTCGCCAAAGTGGGTGTAGGTAGGAAGTTCACAAAGGTGGGGGTCAGTAACTTATAGTCCCTGTTCCAAAGACATCGCCAGGCCTTAAGGCCCATATCCTACAACTGGGGTAGGTTGATGGGAACAGAGTAGGGGTAGTGTGGGAACTAAAAACAGGCCTGATAAAGGTTTCTCCAAAAATATATCCATATTTTCTTCATCGTCCAAGTCCAACCTGGGAAGCCTCGCAGGGCCTGGGTCAGAAGTCAAGCACCCAGAAGAAAGCTATCACCGGAGAAAGTGAGCCAGCAGGCCAGTCAGCGTGGGGGCCAGCAGAGCCGGCAGCGGCAAGGGCCGCAGGGGTCCCTCGGCCAGGGACTTGCACACAGCGCGCTGCCCCAGGCGTTGCAGGGGCCTGACATTGTCCATCATGTTCTGCTTCTGCTCCCTGTCATAGTACAGCTTCTCGGAGAAGGCAAGGATCTGCAGAGGGACCACAGAGAGAGCTGTATTCCCTGCCATGTGACCCCCAAGCCGGTCACCTGGCCTCTCTAAGCCCTTATTCGTGAAGGGGCTGAGAATCCCTACCTCTCAGGTTCCGGTGCGGATGGGAAAATAAGAGATGTAAGGTGCTGGGCCTTGGTGGGCACTCAGTTCCCACTAGCTTCCCTAGCCAAGCGGACAACTTTGGGGGCCTATGATTACAACTACTGTTACCACTGTTACTAAAGAACAGTGGTCCTCAAACTGGAGCATCCATTAACTACCAGAGTGTCTCATTCAGCGGGCCTGGGATGAGGCCCAAGAATCTGAATGCCCAGCAGATTCCCAGGTGTTGATACCACTGGTCCAGGGCCACTCTTTGAGAACCACTGTCCTGGAACAAAAGACCACGAGGGCAGGGACTGAGGCCCATTTGGCCCGATGCTGTATCCTAAGTCCTCGTGCGTGTGTTACAAGGACTCCAGGACTGTGTAGGGAGCCAATGACCTTAAGGCGGCTACATGGACCCTCTTGACTGCTCCTGGCCAGCCTGGGCCCTCTGCACAGGTGCCTCTCCCCAGCACACAGGCCCCCTGCCCTCAGTTGGCTGACTCCCACCTAGTTTTTAGGGTGCAACCTGGAAACCCTTTCCTGACACCTCTGCAGTGGCCTCCCCTCCAGCCCTTAACATGGAGATGGGACAGCTGGGACCCTGCTTGTCTGTCTCCTGCAGGGAGTGTCTGTGGGTTTAACCAACAGGCCCTCAGCTCCATGGGGTACCCCACCCCAGCCCAAGGGGTCTTGGGGGGTCCCAAGGGATGGCTTCTGGGGAGCTGGTGGTAGGAGGCACAGCCTCAATTGGGCCCTGTGTACCTGGTCCCGGTGGAGCTGAATGGGGTCCTCAAACACAGTCCAGACAACCTTCTCCTCACAGCCCGGTGTGGTGAGTGAGCCCAGGTAGCGGAAGTAGTGCCTCAGTTTCTCCTTCTCAGGGAGCAGGTCGAACACACTGATGCTCGTTTTCATTGTGGTGGTCATTGCTGGGTTCCATCAGTAGAGGTGGAGGGGGAAGAGGGGGATCTTTGAGGCACAGATCCCCCCTCACACACCTCACTCTGAAGTCTCCACCCCTCCCAGCCAATCCCCTCCCGGTCATCCTGACTCACTGGGTCTGGGAACAGCAGACAGAGCCTCCACCAGGGGCTGGAAGCCCTCGTTCCTGGATCCAGCCTGGAACAGGAGGGAAGGGGGCGTGAGAGGGGCTTGTGCGGAGTGGGTAGTGACCATCCATTCAGTCTCCTGGTCGGGGGCTCTGAGCACCCCACTATAGAGTGTGTAAGTCACTGACAAACGGAAGTCGGGACCTTCCCAGGCCCCTCCTTCTTGCCAGAAACCCAGGTCTCCAGATCCTAAGAGGCAGCCCCACAGACCCTGGGGATAGGGGTCCCACCTCCACCAGGAAGGCCAGCACTGCAATCTCGTCCTTGGAGTCCTGGGCCACTTTTGGGGCCTCTTTCTCATGTACTATGTGCATCTGGTGAGAGATGGAGAGAGAACTTGCTAGGGGCTGGACCGCCCTGCTTGCCTAGGGCAGGTATGTTCGAGCCAGCCAAGGCGCCAGCCCAGGCAGGCTGCTCACCTCCATGGCAAAGCGCTCTCCATTGATGCTGTGCTCCGAGCCTGTGTCCAGGTCCCGGGACCAGTGCAGGTGCAGCTGCTTGGCCCGGTACCGGGCGGCCAGTCCTCCTCCAGCAATTGTGGCCTCATCCCCTAGCAACACCATCACTGAAGGGCACAGGAGGGGGCAGAGTCCTTGAACCCACCTCTCCTTGCTTCTTCCCCGCTGACCCTTCCCTGGTTCCTCCTGCACATCCCCCACTGCCCCAAATATGAAACTCGGTAGGTCTGGCCTTGCTCCACTCACTATCCGTGGTGCACTGGCAACCTCAGGGGACCGTCCAACCCCTCAGCCCTCAGTGACCTGCTCCTGGACCCAACTCCGCAGACCCTGGGCTGGCTAGGCCCTCCCAGCGTCAAGGTGGGTCCACACAGAGCCATGTGCACTTCCCCAAACACCCCAAACTGTTTCCTGCCCCCGCAGCTTTGCACATGGGGTGCCTTCATCCTAGGATGTCCAGACTGATCTGATGAAAGGATTGCAAATCCCACTGGCTTTCCAAAGCCCTCCCTCTTCCCCCTGTCCTCCCCACCCAGGCTCTCCAGCTTCTCCTCAGCAAAGGTGCGCCTGGCCCCATGTGCCCTCCTAGTCCTCAGGGAGCTCAGGGGTCCTCAGACTGGGTGCCCAGGCCTGCCCAGGTCCTCCATCCTGCCCACCTGAGACCCACCTGAGTGCCCATTGTTCTGGACGGTCCACTTCTGCTTCTTGTCATAGCCAGAGAAGGAAAAGGGTCCCAGGGATTGGTTCACCTGTACCTTGGTGGTGACAATGTTGATGGGGGACTGGTGGTCCTTCTGGCAGTCTCCACCCCACTGGTCTGGCCCTAAGTGGGGAGAGGAGGCAAACTGAGTCAGGGGTGCCTGGCACCAGGGTGTAGTACCCTCCACTCCACGGAAGTCAGACGGGAGCACCACTGTCCAGTCACTGAACAGCAGAGGCAGGAAGAAAGCAGACTTTGGGGACATTGGGAAATTGGTCCAAATTTGAATAGAAAATATTTAGGATCACCTCCCGGGTTCACCTGCACTGGGACAGAACCAAATCTCCATTTTTTTCTTTTAAAATCTTCACCTAAGGACAGTGTTGTTGTTTTTTTACTACTTTTAGAGAGAGAAAAGGAGAGGAACAGAGGGAACTGGAGAGCAAGGGAGAGGGAGAAGGAGAAAGAGAGACAGAGAAAGAAACATCAATTGCCTTCTTGTATGTGCCTCGACTGGGGATTGAACCCATAACCTAGGCATGTGTCCTGATTGGGGGAATAGAACCCATGACCTTTTGGAACATGGGATGATGATCCAACCAACTGAGCCACATTGGCTAGGGCCCAAGTCTCTATTTTGTTTATGAGAAAGAGCGAAACATATATCTCCATTTGATGCTGCTGATGACGTTTCTTACAGGGGTCATCATGGTGAGAATGAGCTAGGGAAGGCTCAGGTTACCCCACATTCCCTTTCCGTTGAGCATCAGGAATGCATGTATGTATGTATGTGTGAAGAGCTGATGTGACTGAGGAGGGCACCATTATCCCTCATCCTTCCCACCCTCCTTGTCTTCATTTCAACCTGGGTGGCCCCAGTGCCCAGAAAGGCCTGTCTCCAAGACTCCCTGTACTTACCCAAGCAGTTGCTGGAGGAGTTGGCTTGAATCTTGTAGCACCAGTGTGACTCTGGAGGAGAGGAAGGCTGTGAGGCTTGTGCATACGTGAGTCAGTGCATCTGTGCACATGAAACATGCACACAAGCCACACTGGGTGTGTGTATGTGTGTACACAGAAGGTCAGAGCTGCAAATCTCCCTGAAATCGGAGCTCCCCCGGGGTGGGGTCGGGGTAGGTGTTCCTGAGGTCTGGGAGAGGACACTTCAGAAGAATGCATCAGGGTTGGGGAAGAAGGCAATACACGCAAGCAGGCCACAGGCGTCCGACCTGTGACTCATTAGATGGTCATCCTGCCCAGTGCACTGATCCTCATGCAGTACAAAACAGCCACCAGCCCCTTCAGGGGACTCCTCTGAGGCCACCCCAGGGTCTCCATTTGTTGCTCATCAGCCTCCCCTTCCCTTCTTCAACCCAGCCCTGGAGGGGAAGACGAAAGGGGAAGAGCGGGATTCAGCCTGGACTCCAGCACAGCCAGGTTCAGCCTGGCTGCCTTACGGGAATCCATCAGAGGGGTCATGGAGATAGGGCTGGCCCCACCCTCTTTTGTTATTAAGACCCATTCTTGCCTAAACTTTCCCAGCCCCGCAGCAAGGAAGACAGCAAGCCTTTTCTCCATTTCCCCACCCCACAGTCCTGTGTTTGGGACCAGAGAGACTCAGGGTCTAATCCTTGCTCTGCCCCAGGGTAGAACCAGCCTTTGGGGGGGGGGGGGCACCACAAATGTGCCACACTAATGCAAGATGTTAACAATGGGGGAGACAGGGCAGACAGGGACACAGGAGCCCTCTGTCTTCTGCTGAGTTTTTCTGTAAACCTAAACCTGCTCTAATTAAAGTCTATTGATTTTCTTTTCTAAAGACTGGAGAAGCAGAGTGAACAAAGCATTTGATCTAAAGCTGGAATTCTGGCCAAGTCACTTCATCTCTCTAAGCCTCAGTTTCATCATCTGTAAAATGGTGAGAATACCACCCACCTCATTTGAGGGGAGAGTTCAGTGAGATGGTAGGAGTGTTGCAGATAACCTGGAACTTAGTCAAGTTCCTGATGAGCCCTTCCCTTCCCATTGCCTCATTCCCTCTGCTTTCCTATCAGTGCACAGATGGCCAAACCCAAGTTGGAAAGAATTCAGGGATGAGGAAATTCCTAAGAAAAGCACAGCTTCCCACCCAGCCTGAGCTCAGGCCTTTGAGCATACATGCCTTCCCCCAACCTTCATGCTTGGGCTGTCCCCCATCTAATGCTACCTCCTCTGGGGTCCCTGGAATAAGGACAGGGTGGGACAGGGTTGGAAAGGAACCATGAGAAAGTCAGGACCTCAGCAGGCAGTGGGAGGAAGGGTTTGAGGCCAGGAGTGAGCACTCACAGAAAGCTGGGCACTCTCTTACTGTGGGCCCATCGGAGCTACTTTGGGTACTTGAGCTTCTCAACTCTGGCTCAAAAACCATATGGGTCCACTCTGCCAGGGACAGCGGCCACTTCCTCTGAAGCTGGAGCCCCTTTACCTGGCTTCCTGACCTAGCTCTGCCCTTGTTCAACCACTAACTTTTCTGAGCTCCGCATTCTCCCTCAGGCAGAAGGAGCTGGTGTCTGAGGAGACAATGGGCGGGTGGTCCTCTGCACCATGCAAGGCCCCTTGTTATGACCTTCCCCATCTTCCCATCTTCCCCTTTCCGAGGTGCAGAAGGAAGAAGGGGCCTCAAGGTCAGGCTGGATTGGAGGCCCAAGGGGAGGCTGCTTCAGGGAAGCCTTACCTAAAGCAGATTACTGGGGAGCTGGCCCTGAAGGGTGGAAACCCCTCTGAGCATCCCCAGGGATTATTTGGTTCATGCTGAGTTTTTCTTAGGAATGTACTCTTTCCTGCCAGCTACATCTCCTGTGTTTGTAATGGTCTACTGCCATAATCATAGAGACTTTTGACCTGCTTGGCCAAATGCTCTTGTAACTACCCTCTTCAGGAGGCAGGAGCCAGGAAAACACAACATTGATGAGGCCAAGGCCACTGGTCAGGTCATTTTGGGAATTGAGAGTAAGGGACCAGCTTCCTGACAAAAGGTTGCAAGTCTTGCGTCCGCTCAGGTTCCACTCAGGTTCCTGTGGCAGCCTTTGCTGGGATTGATTGCCAGCCCTCCGTCCATCTCAGGCCACCTCCACGAGGGCCTGGGAGGGAGAGGGGCTCCAAGCTCCAGGTGCCACCTTGTCAGCCCCAAACAGAACCAGAGTGAGAGACCTAACCACCAAGGCTGATTACACAGCCACTGTTCCCTTCCTTTGACTTCCCCTCCAACCCCCTTCTTTAGAGGTGACTAAAGAATCTCTTTCAGATGGACCTTGCTCACCCCACCCTCCCACTCTGGGGGCAGGAAAAAGTCCTGAAAACCAGCTCAGCAAAAGCCAAGTATGTCCTGGGCAAAGTCTCAGCACATCCTGGCCAGGAGGCTGAGATTCTGAAGGGGCCCGATATCCTCTCCCCTCATCTCTGCATGGCAGCAGACGCTCTGGGGACCTCAGTGGCCAGCCTGGTTATTCTCCAGCCTCAATTTCCTTGGTTGGCTGGCCCTAGGCCAGTGGTAGAGCCATCAGAGCCATCACACATGAAGTGCCTGCCATGTGTCACATAAGCATCACACTAAGCACTTACACCCACAATCTTATGTGAATCCTTAAAACGACCCCTGAAGTTAATTACTATCCCTGTTTTTTGTAAATGAGAAAACTGGGAGCGATTTACCTAAGGCCACACAGCTACAAAGCAGTTGAACGAATTGCAAAGCTTTTGTTTTTCTACTAAGCCCAGTCACGGTAAGTAGGTTTCAAACACCCAACTCTATGGGGAGGGGGACGGGGGGGGGGCAAAAAGGGGAAGGGATGTAATACAACAACAATAAAATAAAAATTAAAAAAAAAAAAACACACCCAACTCTATGAATACAAATTTTCACATCCTATTGGGAAGGGGATGAAGAAACTTCCCTCTGATCTTCTAAGATCTTTCTCTTTCCTCCTCTCCTGAGAGTTGCTGCAAGATGCCCCCCTCCCCCACCCAAGGGACCAGCTAAGTCTGTCCTGCAATCACCACCCGCTTTCTCCTCTGCTGCTGAGGTCCCCTCACCACTCACTCCATGACCCCAATCGTGAGCATCCAACTTTGGAGAACAGGTTAGGTCAGGTGGACCCCAAGGACCATGGGAGGGGTAGCTGAGCTGGGGACTGGCAAATGGGGGTTCCCTGCCACGGAGATGGGCCCCAGGAAGATGGTCCCCAGTGAGGTTGCAGCAAAGGTGCTCCCGGGATTCCTGTGCCCAGCCGCTAGAAGCGCCTTCTGTTCCTTATCAAATATTAACACGTCTCTCCGGCTACCTCCCACCTGGGAGAATAATTAAGAGCTTGACCTCACCACTAATCTTTAAACGAAAACCCTGGCCGGAAAGACCGGCTCAACCGGGGGCCTCGGGTTGAGCCAGGCTCCCAGGACAACTCTGGGGGCTACAGGGAAGGTGAAGGGAAGTGGCAGCCCCCAGGGATAAGGAACCCAGGGTGGGAAGTGGAGATGCCAGGGCCGCTCCACGCCCCGTGAGCGGCCCTTGCCCTGGGCGGCGGAGGAGGGCCAGCCACCGAGCACCCAGCCCCAACTAGGTGGACAGAGACCCGCGGAAGGTCTGGGGAGGACCAGGAACCGCGTGAGACGCCAGAAAGGACGAGAAACCGAGGCGTGCGTCGGGCGCGGCCGGAGAAACATCCTCCTCGCGGACTCGCACGCTCCCCTCGCCGGGAGCCGCCACGCACACGCGTGCACAAGCCTTCCCCGCGCGGCACATGGCCTGGCCGTTCTCGTGCGCACACACGAGCCGCTCGCGCCCTGTCTGCCAGCAGCTGGCGGCCCCGCACGCAACCCCGACAGGCGCGCAGCGGGCGCGCACTGGTGGCGGGCGAGCGGGCGCAGCCCGGACACAGGGCGCGGGGCCGGGGGCGCACAGCGGGCCACCGCGGGGCAGGGGCCCGAAGCCCAGGCGTTCACCTGCGCTGGCCAAGGACCGGTAGGCGACGAGGGCCAGGAGCGCCAGCACCCGCCGCATCCTGCGCTGGAGCGAAGACGCCGCCAAGCCAGGGGGTCACACACCGAGGAGGCCGCCGGGGGTGCTTCGATCATGCCCGTCAAGGTTTTATAGCGGAGCCTGGACGCGAGGGAGCCCCAACCTCCGGATGCGGGTACCGGCTCCTCCCCCTGGCGGAGCCTCCCCACCTCTAGTCCTGGGATGCACCGCCCCCCTCTCCCGGCCCCAAGCCAGAGGCCCCCCTGCCGACTCCGAGTCTTCTCACCCCTTCACCCCGCCCCATTCTACACGTCGCTGGTGTGGGAACAGGGTGGCGACATTGCGAGGTACCTGAGCCACATGATGGTGAGTGCCCGGACACCTGACTTTGGGTCGTTTTTGGCGCGGACCACCGAGCGGCCCTTTCTAGCCTCGGGAGCGGCGGATCCCCGGGCCTTGGGAAGATCTAGGGTTGAGGGTGGGCGGCGGAGACGGAAAGAGGGTTTGCTTCTCTCACTTGGCTGGTGGCTGCAGATTTTCTCTCATTTCTTTTTCCGTCTCCCCCCAGGCTGCTCCAAACTTAATTTCCAAGCAGACCAGAGACCCTTCTTCCAACACCGAGTCACGTCCCGGTGACTGCTCTATGCAGAAGGCCAGAGCAGGTAGGGTGGCGGGGCCGAGCTGAGAAACGAATCGCAAAGGGGCTCCGTGAGAGAGAAACTCCAGGGGTCAGAGGGGAGGGTTTGGATCCTGTCGAGCCCCCTCCACCCCGAGAAGAGATGGGAAGAAAAGAGATGGTGTCTGAATGGACCCCTCGTTTTCCAGTAATCCAGCATCTTCAATGGCGTTTAGGGAAAGGAAAGTTCTCTCGAGGGAAGCCCTAGCACCTCGGGCAGCGGGGCCGGGGCGGCAGGCTGGTCTCAGGAGGTTTGCGGAGCGGTGGCCCCCCTACTGCAATGTCTCCTTCATGGCTCTGGGTACCTGGCGTCCCATACCGGGCGTCCGGGCTTCTGTGGGGCTTTGGGAAGCTCCAACTTGGGTGAGAAAGAGAGGTTAGGAGTCAGGCAGCAGTCCTGGGTCCCCTTCATCAATAGGAAGGAAGCCTCAGTCTTCTGGTCTAGCCTCTTCCCCATCCATTGCCCACCTCTCAGCCCTCATCAGCCTTTGAACCTAGGCTAGGGAGCTCTGAAAAGGGGTTGCCACCCTAGGAACTTCCTGGGTACAGGGGCTTCCTCCTTCATTAGAGTCCTGGCTGACTCCCCCCCACCCCCCACCCCCTACTCCTGGCCAGGGATCACACGGCCCAAGGAGCAGCTTTGATCTGACAGAGGCAGGAGGGCCCTTCCTTGTCAGGCTTAGAGCTCTATTGTCTACATTGCTTTAGACTTCAACCACCAGCCTGGAACTATGACAGTCAGGGGAGGGATTCTGTATCCCACAGGTTAAGGGGCTGTTGATCAATGACTTTGGAATCCACTTCAAAGTTTATTGCATTGGGGGCTCCCCCAGGGGAGAAAAGTATGAAAGGAGGAGCTGCCCCCTAGGTAATCCTGTTCTTCTCAGGTCAGTGCATGCCCTGGTATGTTTGGGGCTGGCAAGATGGGGAAAGAGAACCAGGCCCCAGTGTGGGGGTCCCTCTGAGGTTGGGGCCAAGGAGGAGGTTAAAGATGGGCGCTTCCTCCCAATGCATCTTAATCACGGACATTACAGAGGCTCATGTCCCGCATGTGGGAGGTCAGAGTGGTTCCCGCTGCATCTGCCACCTCTGACTCCAAGGTAACCCAGGGCTGGGAAGCCTCCACTCCTGGTCTGAACATCCCAGCCCGGACCCCTGTCCTGGACAAGCATACACCAGTCATCTCTCAGTTTCTCTCCGATGGAGAGGACAAGGCTCTCGTTAGAGCAAGAATGGCCCTGACATAGCTCTGTGTCTTACAGAGCATGAAGCTGCCAGCCAGGGTCCTATGGCCCCAGCCCTGCCGCAGTCTCCTATCTCTTACTCTGCACAGGGTCCCCAAGGTCCTGCCTTCAAGCCTCTGCTTTTCCTGTGACTCAAGGATGACTTCATCATCTGCAAGGTGGGGATGATAATCTCTGCCCTTCTGACCTCTGCCAATAAACAGTTATTGGGCTTGCTATAAGCCAGCGATTGCTCAGCCCAGACTTTCACAGCTGGCCTCATGGTGCCTTGGTGTCACACAGACCCCCTGTAGATGCAGGTATGAATCGTAATTCTCATCCTCTAGGGATCCGCCGCCCTGCAAGGCTCCGGAACAGGAAGGAGGCAGGGGGCAAACCAAAAGGCTTTGAGTTCAGACAACCCCAAGATCATTCCTGTTTCCACCCACTTATTCTGGGATGACAGCAGAGCTTCAGTTTCCCTCATCCATAAAATGGAAATTATTCCCCTTTCCTTATTGCTTCCTGTGGGAGTTCATTGAGCTAACATCACAGGAAGGGCTGGCCCATGCTGGGCACATTGGTATACGTGACCATGACCTCTTAAGTGGAGGTCCTTTCACCTGGATTAAATGCAACCCTAGGCAGGTGTGGTTGTGGCATCAGGTGACAGAAAGTTCACCCCTTCCTGGGACTCTGATTTGGCAGAGTGGGGCGGAGCCACATATCCCAGCACTGTACTCCTGGCATTCATAGGTCAGAGGAAGGCCTGGAACTTATCTCTAAACAGAAAACTGCCTGTGTCCAGGGCCTCAGGTGTGCAGGCAGGGTACACGGCAATGGCTTCAAATGGGTTTTGGAATGATGCTGTCCTGGGCTCCCATCCCGACCTCAACACTTAACCTTCATCACCTCCCTCAGGCTCAGCGTCCTGATCAAGCAAATGGGGATAAACACAGCCCGTCCCTCCCATGGGTTGCTTTAGGATTCAACTAATGATGCTGGGTAAAGGGCCTGGGCAAGGGCCAGGCACTTAGGAAGTGTCAATAAACCTCAGCTGTAATTACTGGTTACAGGGGTCTGGGGAGTAGCACCTAACTGAGCCGGTAGGTGGGGAGTAAAAGAAAGTTTCCTAGAGGAGATGAAATGAGCATTAGAAAACAATTCGTTAGTCCTGACAAGGAAGGGGAATCAAGGCAGAGGAAACAGAATGAGAAAAGGCAGAGGGGTGGGGCAGGTGGACAGGAGCTCAGATGAGAGTGCTAAGGTGAAACTGGAGAGGTGTTTGGTACTAGATGAATAGGGCTTGTCTGCTCGGATTAGAAGGTTGAACTCATCTTTCCTTCCATGAGGTATAGGTAACAAGATCCTAATTTTATAGTCTGGGAAAGATGCTCAGTCACTTGGCTCTAGAAAGGGACAGAGAAAAGAAGCAAAAGGACAGCGATCCTTACCTATTTATTTGAGTTACAGAAGAGGAATCTGAGGCACCGAGAGGGCAGTGACTCACCCAAGTTGCCCAGCAAGGAGAGAGGGAGAGTAGAGCTGGGATTTGAACCCTGGTCTCCTGCCCACCCCTCACCCCCAAGCTATACTCTTTCCTTACCATCTCATTTCCTGGAAACGCCTTCCTCCCATTGGGACTCCCAGCCTCCACCTCCCCGTGCTTTCTGCAGCGTATCCTCTTATCAGTAGATTAAGAGGTTTGTGGAGACTCCAGTTATCGTACCCCTAGATGTTGAGATTAAACTCACATGCAGAACAAGGTTTAACCCATAGCTTCTGCCCTACTGCTCCCCAACTTGGATCTCTGCTGAGGGCAGAAGCTCCTTTCCTGATAGCCTCTGTGGAGTCTGCAGTCCCTCTTCCCTCGCAGTCACACCTGCCCTCTTTCTCTGATCTGTAGAGAATCCTGGGGGAATCGAGGGGGACGAGAGCTGGGGGTTGTCATGGGGATGAGGGAGAGGGGTTGGCAGAGCTCCTGCCCCTGAATACATACTGAAATAATAACAGCAGTAAGAAGCATGGAAAATCCAGCCCTGGAAGTGACATATGTTCTGTTCCTGCCCTGCAGGGTTCAGGAAGACTCCCCCATGGCTCTCCCCTCCCCGGGCTCTCTCTGCATAAGTGTCTAAGTCATAAGAGCCCAGGCTCACATCAGCAGGAGGTTGAGATCAGAACAGAGCTTCCTTGTATTTCCCAAGTGTATTCGTTCACATTCTGGCTTTGTACTGGAAGGACCTCTAACGTGAGTGATGAGGATGGAACCAGGTGGGGTGAGAAAGGGAAAAACCCTGCAGGCCAGGTTTTTCCTGTTCGTTGGACATCGTCCTATGCATCACAAGGTACAGGGCACATACTAAGATTATGGGTTCAGTCTGTGGTCAGGGCGCATATGGGAGGCAACTGATGTTTCTCTCATGTCAATGTTTCTCTCTCTCTCCCTTTCTTTCTCTCTAAAATCAATAAACAAATGCTATGGCAACAGCCTCTTTGGGTGGGTGGGGGTGTTGTGATTTCTTTTTTCTCTGATTATCCAGATAATACTGACTGGATGTAGAATATTTGGAAAGAAGCAGGGGGAAAACGTCACCAATACCCTTATCTTCTAAAGGCAACCATTTTATAATTTTTAAAATGACATATTTTAAAGAAAATCAACCACCCAAACTTAATCCAGCTATTTAATTTTCTGTCCTTCCTTTCACTTTTTATCTATATGCAAAACACTGTTGACATAGTGAACAACTTAGCATCCTGCTTTTTTAAAAAAAGAAATACTTTATCTATTTTTAGAGAGAGGAAGTGAGGGAGAGAAACATTGATGTGTAAAAGGAACATTCATCGATTGGTTACCAGGGACCTGGCCAAGAATCATATCCCCAACCTTTCAGTGTACTGGACTACAGCCCAGCCTCTGAACTACACCAGTTAGGGTGTGTCCTGCTTTTTTTTTTTTTTTTTAAAGATTTTATTATTACTAGAGGGAGGGGAAGGGAGAGAAGGAGAGAATCAATGTATGGTTGCCTTTCACCTGCCTCCAGCCACAGACCTGGCTGGAGACCTGGTTTGCAACCTGGTTATGTGCCCTGGCTGGGGAATCGAACCAGCAACCTTTGGGTTTACAGGTCGGCACCTTATCCACTTTTTCTGTCTGACTTATTTCAGTTGGCATAATACCCTCTAGATCCATCCGTGTTGTCACAAATGGCAAGATTTTATTCTTATTGCTGAACAATATTCCACTGTATATACTGGTACATACAACCTCCTCTGTATCCACTTAACTATTGATGGACATTCAGGTTGCTTCCCTTTCATGGATGTTACTAGTAATGCTGCAGTGCATATAGGGGTACATATATCTTTCCAAATTAATGTTGTTTTCTTTGGCTAAATATCCAGAAGAGTAATTTATGGGTTATATGGTAGTTTTAGTTTTAATTTTTTTAGGAATCTCCACATTGTTTTCCAATGTCTGCACTGATTTACAAACCCACCAACAGTGTAGATTTCCCCTTTCTCTGCATCCTCACCAGCACTTCTTCCTTGATTTATTGATGATAGTCATTCTGATAGGCATGGCATTATATCTATTGTGGTTTTGATTTTCATTTCCCTGATGGTTAGTAAGGTTGATCATCTTTTCACATATCTGTTGGCCATCTGTACGTCCTCTTGGGAGAAATGCCTATTCGGGTCCCCTGCCCATTTTTAAAATTGGGTTGTTTGAGGGTTTTGTTTTTTTTTTTTTTTTTGATGTTAAGTTGTATGAGTTCTGTATATATTAGGGTATTAACCCTTTATCATTGTATCATTTGTGAAGATCTTGTCCCATTCAGCAGGCTGTCTTTTCATTTTGTTGATGAGTTCTTTTGCTGTGCAAAAAACTTTTTAGATTGATGTAGTCGCATTTGTTTATTTTTTCCTCCTGTTTCCCTTGCTCAAGGAGATATATCCAAAAGATAATATGAAGAGTCATGTCAAAAAGTTTACTCCCTATGTTGTCTTCCAGCAGTTTTGTAGTTTCAGGTCTAACATTTAAGTCTTTAATCCATTTTGAGTTTATATTTATATATGGTGTAAAAAAAGTGATTCAATTTCATTTTTTTTAAATGTGTCTGTCCAGTTTTGTTAACACCATTTATTAAAGAGACTGCATTTACCTCACTGTTTACATTGGGTTGGCCAAAATGTTCCTTTGTTTTTTTCCTGTGAGATGGCTCTAGTAGCACTTAGCTGTCTTTAACTTCATTCAAAACAATTTTGTTAGATTGGATTGTGACAGCTATCATATCAACGTGCATTTTAAAACAACTTATCAAAATTGGTGAACTTTTGTGTAGCCATTTTAATACTGAAGATGGAAGGAAGTAAGCATCATTTTTGGCATATTATGCTTTATTATTTTAAGAAAGGTAAAAATGCAACTGAAACACAAACAGAAGAAGAAAAAATATGAACAAAAAATAGCAATATATATAATTGATTCTAAAAAACATACAAGCAGAACAGAAAGAATCATAGATGCAGAGAACTTTTCGAAAATATTTTATTTTTTATTTTTTAGAGAGGGGGAAGGGAGAGAGAGGACAGCAATGTGCAAGAGATACATCGATTGGTTGCCTCTTGCATACCTGCCCCACAACTGGGGACTTGGCCCACAATCCAGGCATGTGCCCTGACTGGGAATCAAACTAGTGACTTTTTAGTTCACAGGCACTCAATCCACTGAGCCACACCAACCAAGGCAAATCAGAGAACTTTTGATGGTTGCCAGATGGGACACTGGTCGGGGGATGGGCAAAAAGGATTGGGTATTAAGAATTACAAATAGGTTGTTACAGAATAGTCATGGGGATATAGAGTACAACCTAGGGAATACAGAAGCCAAAGAACATATATGCATCATCCATGAACATGGACAACTGGTATGGGGACTGCCTGAGGGAGTGGGGGTGGGTGCTATGTGAGGGGGTGGCAAAGGGGGGAAAACTGGAATAACTGTAATAGCATAAACAGTAAAATATAATTTTTAAAAATTACAAAATAAATTTAAAAACAAACTGGGATTTGCTTGTCAGTTACTTGTTAACACAAGGAGAGAAATACATCTATCAATGTTTTCCCAAAAATAATATTAAAGCCTTTGGAAAAACAATATTACTTAATGTCTAATTCTGCTCTTTGAGTTATAATTTAACAGAACTTTAATGATGGCACTTAGCATTCTTAAAAGATGAAAGTTCCAAGTAAATAAATAATTATTAGTAATTTAATTTTGCCTCGGTGGACATTAAAGTTAAAAACAAGCAATCAAATTAGGAGTCCAAATACAATGGGACTGTGGTAGATACAGGGCTCAGATAGAAATCTTCCAAGTCATTTAATGGCAATAGGTAAAAAAAAAAAAAAAAGCTTATTCAATTATTTATTATACTCAAATTTGTATGTGGATATGTACATTTTAAAAATATATTTTAAGCTGCATTTGAAATAAGTACATATGTTAGGAAAAATGAATATATCCTATAATAGTTTATATTTAGTTACAGTGAAATACTATTTTCACTTGACTTAAACCTAAGCTGTATGATTTATGTAGCTATACATATGCCTTCCTTACAATTATTTATAAACAGGATTTTAAGTCAAAATAATCTATCAATGTTCATATAAAAAATAAACAAATCTAGGTATGGTTACCATGGGCTTTTAGGTTGAGTGATTGCATTTTGGCTTGTGATTTTTTCCTTAGCATGCAGTATCCCACCTAGCAAGTAGAAAGGCACTCCAAGGAGTTGTACAAAAGGGAAGGTTTTTATAGTCAGAAAAGAATGAGACTAAGAAGTTAGGAGTGGGTTGTTTCAGGCAGAGGAATCTGCTCAGGAAATTCCAGACTGATTGGTATAAAATTCTGGGAGAGGCTAAAACTGAATTAGGTTAGTTATTAAGTTTTGCACGAATGATAGGGCTAAGCAAAAGTAACTCCACTTTTGGCCTGTTTTGTTGTTTGTTTGTTTTTTTAACACCAAGTTGTATCATCAACTTACTACTGTAAATAACACTTCAGGAAACATCTTCCCACTGGAGGGGCAGGATCATGGGATGGGAAGGGAAATTGGGGTCCCAGTTTCTCTCCCCAGCTCCTCACTGAGAAGAAATACCATCAGCTCATGAAAATAGTTTGGAGGTGAGATAGGAATTAAGACAAAAGATTTGTGAGGAACCCCTCCAAGGTACCCTCAGAGGCCAGTTGGAGAATCTAAGCCTGGAGTTCTAACTCTTTGACCTCTGGTATGCGTGTAAAATAGGGAATGTGGAGATGCAGGGGGGAAGAGGGGATGAGGGTAGCGTTTCTGTGTAGATTTGCAAGGGAGAGACCTTATAGGAAAGGGACCTATCCAGGAGCAGGGTCTGCCTCAGGCCAGCCATTAGTGTGTGAGTTCTTGACTTTGTGCAAGAAAAGATTTCACAACCCAAGTCCAGGTGAGTTTGAGAGCACATTTATTAAAACTGGACAGTGAAATAAAGGAAGGGCTTGGGTAGAAGAAGCAACAGAAGAGAATCTAGGTGGTGCTCTGCTTCGGCCTTTTAGAAATATTGTAGGAAAGAAGTGGGCCATGGACTCACTAATAAGTAAAAGTCACAATGAAAGAAGCGAGCTGAGGCAGGGCTGCTTTTAGCTTACTGAAAAGTCTAGGATAGAAGAAGCAACAGGAGAGGATAGGTGGTGCTCTGCTTCGGTTCCCTGGAAACATAAGAGAGAAGTGAGCGGCGGTGGTGCCATTGTGAGCTCACTGAGAAGTCAGAGCAAAGGGGGCCTTGGGAACAGATTCAGGGGTAATCACCGGACAAGCTGTCGCTCCCTATTGCTCCCCTGGTTGCAAGTCTCCTGGGGACAATAATTGGATGTCTGTTCTCTATCTCTCTGAGTAGGGTGATTTAAGCTATATACCCTCTGGTTGGGGAGAAGTGTAAACCATTTACTCTTAAGTGTCCTCTTAGGGAAGATTTTGCTACTTACTAGATGGCTATAAGCTGCTTGGCCCTTTAACTATGTGCCTCAATTTCTCTATTCCACTTGTCCTGGCTCAGACTTGTCTCCGACAGGTTGTGAGAAAAATGCTCAAGGGTGCCTCCTCCCACAGTTGTATTTGCGCAATGGCGCCCTCTGCTGTCCCTGCTTTTCCTGCAAGTCCGTATCGGTTGCGGGTAGGGCATCATTTAATAACAAAGGAGCACTCATGGAATTGAAAAACAACCCCATACCTGACACCCAGAACTTTAGTTTGCTTCTAGAGGCTTTCCCACACTACCACCACAGGCAACCTCTAACGACCCCAGCCTATTTCAGGTGTGACCCAGGGTGCCCCATGCCCTGGGGAAGGATGAAGGTGCGAGGGGTGCAGAAAGCAACTGCGATCTAGCAAGGCTGCTTCCATCCGCATAGGTCCCGTGGGATGGTAAGATTAACGTGCCCTGCTTCCTCCCTTATTTTGGCAAACCAGGAAGTGGGGGCACTGGCTCTGCCATCCTAAGTAACCCTAGAGTTGACCCTGAATGTGTGCTAAAGTGTAACGAGACCTATATGCGACTGGGTGGGCTTCATGGGTGTGGAACTTGTGCAGTCTCAGAGGGGCTACATTTGGTTTAATGTTCTGGCGTTGCTGTCTTGAAATGCTTATCAATTTCTGAACAAGGGGCCTTGCATTTTCACGTGGTAGCCGATATGCATTCAGTGAGCATGGGTGGAAGAAGTGAAGTTTTCCTGCCAGCCATCCACCCTTGCAGGCCTGGCCCTGGGGCTCCCAAGAATAACCCGCAGCCCAGCAGCCCTTGGTAGAGCTCTGGGCTGGTCCAGGTCCTGCTTTCTCACAGGAAAGGCTCCCTTGCTCGACATCTAGGGCACCGCACTACTCCTCCCTCCCCTGCCTGCCAGGCCTCTCCTTGCAGCACCGCCTGCCATCCAGCTCTTAGGCACGCAGCCTGCTGGGGCCCTGTGGGCTATGCATCTAGTCCAGCCCAAGCGCTGTTGCCACGTGGCTCAGCTTGGGAACAGCTGGTACCATACTCCTTGCCAAGACTTTGGGAGGCACAGGACCAGGATGGGTACATCCATTTGAACTGGGGGTCACCCCGAGTCAAAGGAGAGCATATTCTCTGTGTGAAAGGTGCATGGGAGGAATTCTAGGGATTTTTCTCCCCTGCTCATAGTAGCAGTGTTGCACAGCTTGGAGGCCAGAAGGGGGTTGAGTCCCTGGGAACGGAGGGAAATCTTCCCAGTCTCCCTACACAGTTCAAAGCACAGGTCTGGGGTGGGTAGGGACTCCGTCCAGACTGTATGAGTTCCTGCCAGCGCCAGGACCGAACCTGAGGTTTGAGTTTTGCCCACCTCTCCCATGGTCTCTGGTCCCATCAGGTCATGGACCTTCTGTGCGCCTCCTCAGGCAAGCTTGGAACTCGCGTGCTTCCAGCTCACACCGGCGATCTGAAATGTTGAAGCCGACAGTGATCCATGTGGGTTATTGGGCCAGTGTGAACAGGTCCTGGAGTTCGAGTAGGGTCCTGCAGGCCGGGTCGCGGTTGGAGGGTGGGGACTTGGCTGTTCCTCGGGACCGAGGTGGAGGGGAGCTTCAGCACCACGAGATGGACAGCACCTGAGGCACGGGCGCAGCTCTGGAGGCGGGGTGACAGCCCCAGGCCGCCTCTAAGAGCTTTATTTACCCTGGAAAGCAAGGCGAAGCGGGGTCTGGCTGCCGAGCTCCTGGCGAGCCTTAAAGCCCAAAGGTTTATCTGGGGCTTGGGGCTCGTGTTCAGTAGGTGGACTAAGTTTGAGGTCCTGGACGATGGGGAAGAGAGGGTGGGGCTGAAGGCGCAGTCCGGGTTTCTGGTTTCTCCCTTTGCGCCTCCTTCCGGTTTGCCTGGAATTCCAGTGCAGACGCCGGTGCAGAGCTCCTGGCGATGGGTCCCTGGGCAGCTGCAGGCCCAGGCTTGGAGCCGCCACCTCCCGTCCCAGGCGACAAGGAGAGGTTAGGGCGCCTCTGAGGGGACATGGAGATATAGAAGCGCCGTTTCAGGGGAGGGAGGCACAATAGTTTCCATGTGCTGACCTGGCGACAGCGAGGGAAATGATGGACTATTTGTTTCTAGGAACCGTGGTGTAAATGCCCCTTGGCGGGGTTCAGACTACTTGCCTGCTTAGAGCTGAGCCGTGTCCCAGCCAGGGTCCCTCAGCTGCCCTCCCCCGGACCTCTGTGGTGGGTCATGCGGCGTCTCTGTTAGAGTGAAATAGGGGAGGGAGGGAGCTGAGTGAACATAGGCAGAGGGGTCACTTGAGGTGGGCAGCCATTTGTGGCCCTTGGGAGGGCTGTCACAGGTGTTGCCGGAACCCTGGACAGGTCCCCGTTCCCCACCCTGGGACAGGATGAGGCCGAGGGCTCCCATTAAACATGACACAGCCCCTTGTGTCTTGAGCTCAAATCCAAGGCCCATCGCAGCCCACCTGCCCAGCTCATCTCTGGCTGTGTCCAGTCCATAGGCAGTCCCCATGGGTTCTACTTCCTGCCTATTTCAGTCTCCTCAAATTTCTGGTTCCACCTACCAAGGACACCCTTCCCAGTCAGATGCCTACATCCCCTGTGGTCTGAAATGTCCCAACACCTCTAACTAGGCCATGTCCCAATGCCCCTCTCATTCCCTCAGGTACCAGCTATTATCATTCAGTCCCTTCTGTGTGTCAGCAGCTGTGTCAGGGTGACAACAGAAGCCCTCTCTGCTCTCTAGTCTCAGGGGCCACCGTGGGCATGCCTGGGACTGATGCTAGAGCATGGACTGAGCCTTGGTGTCCTGAGAGGTCCTGCTGTAGCAGTTGATGATGAAGCTGAGGTTAGAAGAAGGAAAATGGACTAAGGATGTGGAGGATGGGACTGAGGGTAGAGTTGGGGGGACAGCAACTGAAGAGCATTTCAGAAGATGAACAGTCAGAAGGGCTCAAAGAAAAGGAGAGGATGTGGAATATTGAAGAAAGTCACAAATTGATTCTGGCTCAAGGTAGAGTCTGAGGAGGCAACAGAGAGGGTAGACTCAGCCAGAGAGGTTTCACCCCTTGTGCCTCCTTATGATTAGTACATTCCAATGACCAGCAATAAGCAAGGGCCCCTCTCTGTGTATAGCTCACAGTCCCTTGAGATCATTTACATCTGGTGGTCTATTTGTGTTTCATATGCCTGTCATTGGATGGACCTGGGCTGTTCCTATTCATCATTGGGTCTTTCTGCTTGCTGTAGGCTCACAGAGGGTACAGAGGAGGGGATGGGATCACCTGGGTATGTGTATGGAGGGTAGGCTATCAAGGCTCATGTTCCCTTACCTCATTCCCAGGCTTGCCACTGGTGGGTTTCTTCTGGTCCATATGTAGACACTCAGGCTGCCAATCTTTCAATTTGGTGAAAGGGCTCCTACCTTGGCCTTCCCCCAGTGGCCCCTGCAATGGTTCCTAAATTTCCCTCATTCTGCCAGGCCTGCTGGCTGTGTTTGGGATCACATTCTTCTCCAAGGACAATTTGGCTCAACTCTGTGATGAGAAGCTGAAGCAGCACTTCTGGCTCACTGCCTGGAGGCCCAACAGGTGCTCTTCCTACAGCAGCCCCCTTCCCCAAGGTCTGACAGCAGTCCTTTCTTGCTGGGTGCTGTTTATGTGCTTCCAGTGGCTGTTAGGCCAGCCAAAGGGTGCCATGTTGGCCCTAAGGTCATAATTACCCTCCTCCAGTCCTTCCAGGAGGATATGTTGTGGAGAACTCCAGAATGGCTGTTAGTTAGTTACCATGGTAATCAGAGCTGTTTGGGTCTGACAGAAGAGACTTCCATTAGCACCAGCTCCTTGATGAATGAAGTGGAAAACAAGGAACGGTAAGGAGGATGCTGCAGTGAACTAAATACCAGAAGGTGGTCTTTGGGCTTTCTCTGGGACTGTAGTGAGTTTCCCATGCCTTCTCTGACCCTCTGATTTCACATCTGCCTAATGAGTTTGTTCATATCCACTTTGCCTCTTGGGGTCACTATGACGTCCAGGGTGACTCTGGTTATTAATCTATTTGCCATGGGTGTGCCACAGCATGGGGCTCATCTATTTGGGTGGGGAGGAGCTAGGCTTTTCATCTGGCCATGGACTACACACTCCTGTCCTACACAGGTGTGTTCCTTCAACAGGCTTAGCAGCACTGCCCATCTTCAGACACCTGACCAGGATGCACTGGCAGGCACCCTGGAGGAGGAGAGGGGGCAGACTTCAAGGGTCAAGCAACATAATTCACTATGCACCCTTCTGCCTCCACTGGCACCTCATCTCTCTCCCAACATGAACTGAGATTTGACTGATGCTAAGGAGGTGCAACTGGGCCCTGGTCTATCATGATGGTCACTGGTGAGGTTCTGGGGTGAGCCAAGATGTGGCTTGTCCAGGGTTGGCTTGGGCCTGGGCACCAGTGCAGCCACCTGGCTGCTCCTTCTGGTATCCTAACAGCCCCTCTTTCCTGTACTAGCTTCTGCCCCAGGGGCTACACCCAGCTTCTTCATGCTTTCTAACATCACTGCCATCACAATTATGATCAACTCACTGGGCAGCCGTGCCTCTTTCTCTTTCACGGGAAAGATTATAGACTCAAAGTAGCAGAGCCCTTCACTGGGGACACCTTGTCTCCTCTGTCTGCCTGGACATTGGATGAGAGGAGCAGTTTTGAGCATCCACAGAAATTGGGAGTCATCCAGAGTGGAGGAAGGGGCATCTTCATTGGGAGGAATTGAGTTCCTGAAAAGTGAGTGGACCAATTTCCCCACTCAATTCATAAGACAAGTCTGGAGGGAGCATTGGAGATGCCCATAGTTTGTGACTGTCTCCTGCTTCCAAAATGGACCACAGGAATTGAGTCCTGTCCATTCTTCCAAGCCTTGTGGCCCCTGGACAAACATTGGCATTCCCTGAGCCTCCTCAGGGAAGCTCGGATCTCCAAGGCAACTCCAGTTTATACCTTCTATGCCACGCAGGCATCCTTGGGGATTATTAGACTAATCTGGACGATGCTGGAGCTGGGAATGGCAGCTGCCGGCGGGGATTGTGCTCTGTTCTCTGGTGGCGAGGCCCACGACTCTTCAGCACCTCGGGCTGGACAGCGCCTCTGGGGCGGACCAGCAGGCGGCTCCTCTCCTTTTAGCCAGAATCCAGTGGTGTCTAGGGGCAGCTGCAATTTTAGGGCTCCGAGAGGGCGAGTGCACAAGGTGCCAGAATTGTGTGGGGCTGTGGTTCCCAATGGTGCTTCTCTGCTCCCAGATGGAGTGGCAAGAGGTTATGGACATATTCAACGGAGGGCCCTGAAACTAAACTGAAATAAAGAAGAAATAAGAGAGAGGGAGGGAGAGAGAGAGAGAGAAAAAAAAAAAAAACTTTCAAAAGGCGCAGGTAAACCAGACCCTCTTCTGTTCCCTGAGGGAGTGTCTCGGACTGAGCCTGGGATGGAAGGTGAGACTGCAGGGCTGTCAGAGTGTCTCAGCTCCTGCTGCCTCTTAGAGGTGTAGGTGTTTCTCCGAGTTACAGGTTGTTTTTAAAAGTAAATTCTGTTTTTTTGTGCTGACTTTAAGATTTTATTTATTTTTAGAGAGGGAAATAGAGATTGCCTCTCCTTTTCCTCCAACTGGGGACCTGGCCTGCAACCCAGGCATGTGTCCTGACTGGGAATCAATTGCGACCCTTTGATTCAAAGGCCAGGCGCTCAATCTACCAAGCCACACTGGCCAGAGCTGTGCTGACTTTATTTTATTTTTAAAAACCCTTTCACAATGGAACTGGTCCTTGGTTGTCAGCAGCTGCTTATTATTTTTTTTGTTTGTTTGTTTTTAAGACTTAATTTATTTACAGAGAGAGGGGAAGGGAGAGAGAAAATGAGAGGGAGAAACATGTATGGTTGCTTCTCACGTGCCCCCAAGTGAGGACCCGGCCTGCAAACTAGGCATATGCCCTGACTGGGAATCGAACCGAGACCCTTTAGTTCGCATGATGACAACTCTATCCACTGAGCCACACCAGCCAGGGTTGGGCTGACTTTAGAATTTACTATTTATGAAGAAGGATAATAGTTTGGCGAGTGGCTGGACTTCTCATTCACTAGAGGTAAGCAAATGACGTGTGTGGGAGAGACCCCAATGTCCGTGAACGACTCAGAAAGTACAAGTCGGAAGATTAAGGACATTTACATGCGGGGCAACAGAACCGGAGAATGACGATGACTTAATCCAAGTCACAAGCCGCGTAGGAACAGGGACAGGGACAGGGCTACACGACAAGTTCTTCGGTAGCGCGACCCAATCTAGGAAAACCTCTGTAGCAGTAACTGGATCCACATCGAGTGTATCGACTATCAACTTATCAGACCTGAAATTTAGAGCATGCGCAATCCATCGCCTTTGACGCCTGTAAGTACTGCGCGCTGATTGGCTCTGGTTGAGGAGGCGGAAGGAAAGGCGGCACCGGGAACCTGAGGCGAGAGCTCACCGCGCCGGGAGTAGGAGAAAGTCCGCTGATTTACCATGGCGTCGCTCAATGGTAGCACAGCCCTGTGCGTGATCTGTTTGGAGAAACCCAAATATCGCTGCCCCGCCTGCCGCGTGCCCTAGTAAGCGATGGAGGTCGTGGGGGAGGAAAAGCACGAGTGTTGGGCAGGGCGGGGCCCGGCGGGGGCCGCGGGAGGGTCCGCGTGGCCTTTGGCTGAAGTGTTCTGTGGGCTCTCTTGTTACAGCTGCTCCTTGACCTGTTTCCGGAAACACAAAGGTAAGGGCTCCGCGTCCCCGCCTCAGCCCCCGCCTCCTCCGTCGTCCTGCTGGGGTGCCCCCCCCCCCCATCCCGTTGCAGTCCTGGGGACGTGGACCCCTCAGGCCGCTCGCTCTCCAGACCTTGTCGTGTTCGATCCCGTCGGATCCCCTGGGGAACCTCTCTGCCTGTGAATGCCTGCGGATTTTAAACTATCAAATCCTTTCTTCTTTGCCTTTTCTTCTACGTTCCATCCTGGTTTTGGGCTCTGGTCGAAAGAGTCTACTCTTGCACTTTAGTATCCGACGCAGCGCCGCCCGTCATTTGGCAGAAGCTGAGCCGGTTAAGGATAATAAGAATATTTTTTCTTTTAAATAATGCCTTGTTAGAAACAACGAGGAGGATCTGTTTGCAATAAAGAGCTATGTCTTTGGCTGTTAATGTCGAGTCTACATTTGAACTCTTCTCCGATCGCGGGTGTCTTCTCAGCCCTCAGGGACCTTTTCCCACCATCTCACCATTGGTTAAGTTCCTCTTAGTTGTTTGTCTCTAATTTCACCTCCTTCAGTCTCCGGTTTACAAGCAGTTATGTTTCAGGTCCAACACTTCCCGTTTCTTCTAATATCTTTGGAGCATTTCACAAGGAACCTTTCAGCTAAATATATATAGGAAAGAAGTATAACTTCTTTGCTGGAAATAGGGCTGGAAAGTTGGGTCCGGAACACTTTCGTGCATCCCCATGAGGCCCCGCCAAAAACCTAATCAGGAACTCATCTGTGTGGCCCTGTTACTGCCAGGGTGAATTTTCTGAAATATAAATCTGAGCAATTCACTCCCTTGTTGAAAACTTCAGTCTCTCTAGCACAGGTCAGTGGTTCTTAGCCTGGATATTACTCTCCCTAGGGAGATACCTTGTCACAATGTTTTTGTTCCAGCAGCGGAGAGAGTTGGTAATATTTCTGGTAATTGGTATTGACACCAGTAAACATCTTGTGGTATATGACACTATCTTAGAGCACACACAATAGTACCCTTGCTGGGAGGCACTTGTCTTGGGGAGAAAGGCAAATGGCTTGTATGGGGCATTATTTTTTTTTTTTTTTTTTTTAATTTAAAAAAAAAATTTTATTGTTGTATTACATCCATCCCCTTTTTGCTCCCCTCTGTCCCCCTCCCCACCCACCCATTCCCCCCAAAGTCAATCCCACCTGTTGTCCATGTCCATGGTTCCTTTATACTAGGTTCTTGTCTAAGCTGCTCCCCTTCTTTGCCTCTGCCTCCCCCCTCCCCCCCAACCCTGTTCCCCCTGACCACTGAAGGCCTATTCATTGTATTCATATATTTGGTTCTGTTTTGCTTGTTGTTAGTTTTGCTCATTATTGTCCC
>PVIW01010037.1:0-46931 GCA_004026585.1 Noctilio leporinus
CCACCCACGCTGTTCCAGAGGGCGGGAGTCCGGTCCTTGTCACAGCTGAGTAGCGTCGCCTTGTGGGACTGCCCCACGGCTGTCTGTCCCTCCTCTGCGCAGCACGTAGGCCGGCTCCACATCCCGACCGTGAATACAGCTGCAGTGAACACAGGGGAGCTTATATTCTGTTGAATTAGTGTTCCGTGGTTCCTTCAGACGTGTTCCCAGAAGTGGAATCACTGGGCCATAAAGCAGGTCCATCTTCAGTTGTTTGAGGAGGCTCCGTGCTGCTTTCCCCAGTGGCCGCCCCAGCCCGCATTCCCACCCACAGTGCACCAGGGTCCCCTTTCTCCGCAACCTCGCCAGCACTTGTCGTTTGTGGACTTATTGGTAATGGCCATTCTGACAGGGGTGAGGTGATAGCTCACTGGGGTTTTCATTTGCGTTGCTCTGAGGGTTAGTAACGTTGAGCATCTTCCCATGTGTCTATTGGCCCGCTGTATGTCCTCTTTGGGGACCTGCCTATTCAGGTCCCTTGCCTGTTTTTAATTGGATCTTTCTTTATGTTGACTTTTGTAAGTTCTTTAAAATGTTTGGATATTAGTCCCTTATCACATGTAGTTTTAGCAAATATGTTCTCCCATTCGGTGGGTTGTCCTTTTCATTTGCTGTGCAAAATCTTTTTAGTTTAATGTAGTCCCATTTATTTTTTCTTTTAAGATTTTATTTATTATTTTTAGAGAGAGAGAAAGAGAGGGAGGCAGAGAGGCAGAGAGACATCAATGTACGGTTGCCTTTCACCTGCCTCCAGCTACAGACCTGGCTGGAGACCTGGCTTGCAACCTGGTTATGTGCCCTGGCTGGGGATCGAACCAGCGACCTTTGGGTTTGCAGCCCAGTGCCTTATCCACTGAACCACCAGCCAGGGCTATTTTTTCTTTTTTTAAGGTACATTTTATTATGCTATTATGCTATTACAGTTGTCCCAATTTTCCCCGTTTGTCCCCCTCTGCCTGGTACCCTGTTCCCTCCAGCAAATATTCCCCCTTAGTTCATGTCCATGGGTCATGCATATAGGTTCTTTGGTTCTTTTACTGTCCTTACACCCTCCTGTCTATTTTGTACCTGCTAGTTATGCTTCTTGATCCCTGCACCATTTCCCCATTTCTCCCCCTTCCCCTCCCCACTGACAACCCTCCGTATGTATGATCTCCATACCTATGCTTCTGTTCCTATTCTGGTTGTTTAATTTTTTTGTTTGTTTTTCAGATTCATTTGTTGATAGTTATGTCTGTTATTTTACTGCTCAGTTTTGATCTTCTTCTTTTTCTTAAGTAAGTCCCTTTAACATTTCATATAATAAGGGCTTGGTGATGATGAATTCCTTTAGCTTTACCTGGTCTGGGAAGCACTTTATCTGCCCTTCCATTCTGAATGACAGCTTTGCTGGGTAGAGTATTCTTGGTTGTAGGTCCTTGCTTTTCATCACTTCTTGCCTGCAAAGTTTCTTTTGAGAAATCAGCTGATAGTCTTTTTTTTTTTTTTTTAAAGATTTTATTTCATTAATTTTAGAAAGAGGGGAAGGGAGAGAGGCAGAGAGGGAGAGAGACATCAATGTATGGTTGCTGTTCACCTGCCTCCAGCCATAGATCTGATAGACCTGACTGGAGACCTGGTTTGCAACCTTGTTATGTGCCCTGGCTGGGGAATCGAACCTGCGACCTTTGGGTTCACAGGCCAGCGCCTTATCCACTGTGCTACCAGCCAGGGTCAGCTGATAGTCTTATAGGAGCCCCTTTGTGAATAACTCTCTTCTCTTGCTGCTTTTTAAGTTCTCTCTTTATCTTTAACCTTTGGCATTTTAATGATGATGTGTCTTGGTGTGGTCCTCTTTGGGTCTAGCTTGTTTGGGACTCTCTGGGCTTCCTGGAATTATATGTTTATTTCCTTTATCAAATTTGGAACGTTTTCTTCATTATTTTTTCAAATAAGTTTTCAATTTGTTGCTCTTCCTCTTCTCCTTCTGGCTCCCCTATGATTCAGATGTTGGCACGTTCAAAGTTGTCCCAGAGGTTCCTTCACCTCTTCTCAATTTTTTCAGTTCTTATTTGCTCGTTCTGTACTGGTTGTCTGTTCAAATCAAATAATTGATTTGAACCTCCATTTTCAAATGGTAGGTGAACATTGGTTTCGTGTGGATTTTCCTTCATTTCACTTAGCCTAGCCTTCCCTCCTTCCCTCCTGTGTTCGCTGTTGAGTTCGCTGTACTCAAGATTGTCTGTCAAGTCTGTGAGCATCTTTATCACCAGCGTTTTGAACTCTCCGTCTGTTAGGTTGGCATCTCCCCATCGCTTAGTTCTCCCACTGGAACCTTGATCTGTTTCCTTTTTGGGGCCACATTTCTCTGACTCCTCAGCTTGAGACAGGCTCCTATGTTTGCCTCTGTGTTGTAGGTAGATCTGTGGCACCTGAAAAGAGGAATGACTGAGAAGTGAGTGTCCCCACTCTCCTGACTCAGCCACCTGGCTTCATGCAAGTGGACCCCAAACTCAAGGTCACCCACTAAAACCTGTCCGTATCCATTTCTTGTAGCCCTTAGCACTGAGTCACCTACCAGGGGCCACCCTAGCCCTGGGATCCGCTTCAGATGATGACACCAGCAGGAGATGAATTCCTCAAATTCAAGCCCAGGAAAATCATAAGTAAATAAGGCCGGAACACCGAGGGCCTGGAGGGACAGAGCTGGCTGGTGGTAAAAGCTGTCCTTTTGCACTGTCATGGTTGACTGCTTAGTTACCTTTGGATACTACTTATCCAACGGTGCGATGTGGTGGACCCCAGCCTGCGGGTCCCAGCCACTCGTGTTCTGCCCGCCGGGTGCCCTGTCTCCTCTGCAGGGCCCGCTAGGTGTCTGCATGTGGGTGTCCAGTTGTGTATATCACACTGCACTTAGGTGGCAAGGGAAAGGAAAGAATAAACCAATGGGACTACATCAACCTACAAAGTTTCTGCTCCGCTAAAGAAAACATCAGCAAAATGAAAAGGGAACCAACCATATGGGAAAACATATTCGCTAATGACACCTCAGACAAAGGTTTGATCTCCAAAATATATAAAGAACTTACATGACTCAACACCAGGGAGACAGGCAACCCAATTAAAAAATGGGCACAGGCTTTTCCCATCTTGCAAGATGGCGGGTGAAAGACCCGAGAAGCCCGATACTAAGGAGAAGAAACCTGAAAGCAAGAAGGGTGATGCTGGGGGCAGGGTTAAGGAAGGCCACCCCAGGGCCAAGATGCCGAAGAAGGGGAAGCCCCACCACAGCCGAAACCCCGTCCTAGGCCGAGGCATCGGCAGGTACTCCCGGTCAGCCATGTGCTCCCGCAAGGCCACGTACAAGAGGAAGTACTCAGCCGCCAAGTCCAGGATTGAACAGAAGAAGGAGAAAGTTCTCGCCACTGTCACAAAACCAGTTGGCAGTGACCAGAAGGGTGGTACCCGGGTGGTTAAACTTCGCCAAATGCCTGGGTACTGTCCTACTGGAGACGCGCCTCGGAAGCGGCTGAGCCAGGGCAAGGAGCCCTCAGTCAGCACGGGGGGAAACTGCGGGCCAGCATCACCCGCCGTTCTGCTCACCCTCGCTGGGCGCCACAGGGGCGAGAGGGTGGTGTTTCTGAAGCAGCTAAGCAGTGGCTCGCTACTGGTGACTGCACCTCTGGCCCGTAATCGGGTTCCTCTGCATAGAACACACAGAAATTTGTCATCGCCACCTCCACCAAAGTTGGCATCCGTGGTGTGAAAATCCTGAAACACCTCACTGATGCTTACTTCAAGAAGAAGAAGCTGCGTAAGCCCAGGTACCAGGAGGGGGAGATCTTTGACACTGAGAAGGAGAAATACCAGATTACAGAGCAGCGCAAGATTGATCAGAAAGCCGTAGACTCCCAGATTCTGCCAAAAATCAAAGCCGTTCCTCAGCTCCGGGGCTACCTCCGCAGTTGCTCTCACACATGGGCTTTATCCTCACAAGATGAAGTTCTGAGTTCCTTCCTAAAAACCAAATTAAATGGCTGGTCTGTTTAAAAAAAAAAAAATGGGCAAAGGACCTAAATAGACACTTCTCCAAGGAGGACACAGGCACATGAAAGAATACCCAAAATCACTAGCCATCAGAGGGATGAACATGAAAACCACGATGAGATATCACCTTACACCTGTCAGAATATCCATCATCAACAAATCAGTGAACAGCAAGTGTTGGTGAGGACGTGGGGCAAAGGGAACCCTGGTGCACTGCTGGTGGGAGTGCCGCCACTGTGGAAAACAGTGTGGAGTTTCCTCAAGAAACTAAAAATGGAACTGCCTTTTGATCCAGCAATTCCACTGCTAGGACTATACCCGAAGAACCCTGAAACACCAATTCAGAAGAACCAATGCACACCTATGTTCACAGCAGCACTATTTACTATAGCCAAGTGCTGGAAACAGCCTAAGTGCCCATCGGTAACTAAGTGGATAAACTAAACCTGTGGTAATTCACACAATGGAGTTCTACGCAGCAGAAAGAAAGAAGGAACTCCTATCTTTTGTGACAACATGGATGGACCTGGAGAGTATGATGCTGAGTGAAATAAGCCAGTCAGTGAAGGAAAAACACCATCTGACCTCACCCAGTACAGGGGAATAACGAGCAAGACAAACAGATGAGCAATAGAACCAGAGGCAACTGGGAGCACTGACATGGCCAGAGGGTGGAGGGGAGGGCGGAAAGGGACGAAGGAGGGGAGGGTCCAGTCAGGAACTAGTATAAATGACCCGTGGACGTGGATGACAGGGTGAGGGTTGCCTGGGGCAGGGGTGAGGCAGGGGAGAGCAACGAGGGGAAAATCGGGACAACTGTAATAAAACAACATTTTTTTTTTTTTTTTAAAAGAGAGAGTGCGGTCAGAGAAAAGGGTCTCTCTCTAAACATCTCCCAAGTCCCGGGGCTCTTTCCCCACCCTTGGGTGGAGTTGCGTCCAAGACCACAGTCAATGTCAGAGGCACTGCAACATTCCGTGCTGCCTTGTTTTAGTCCTCATCTCAGATGAAAACCATTTGTTAATTCGCCATCGATATCTTATTGGAGGTAGGGTATTTTTTTAAAGATACTCTTATCAGCCCTGGCTGGTGGCTCAGTGGATAAGGTGCCGGCCTGCAAACCCAAAGGTCGCTGGTTCGATTCCCAGCCAGGGCACATAACCAGGTTGCAAACCAGGTCTCCAGCCAGGCAACCAGACATAGATGTCTCTCTCCCTCTCTGCCTCTTTCCCTTTCCCTCTCTCTGGAAATAATAAAAAATAAAATCTTTTTTAAAATTTTAAAAATATATTTTTTTATTCATTATTTTTTAGAGAGAAGGGCAGAGGGAGGAAGAAAGGAAGAGAAACACCCATGTATGGTTGCCTTTCACCTGCCTCCAGCCACGGACCTGGCCGGAGACCTGGCTGGGAATTGAACCAGCGACTCTTGGGTTTGCAGGCCGGTGCCTTAAACACTGAGCCACCAGCCAGGGTCAGCCCTGTTTTTATGAGACAGATCTGCCTATAATTTTCCTTCCTTGTAACATCCTCATTCGGTTTTGGTACCTACATTATGTTGGCCTTGCACGATGGTTTTGTGTGCATTTCCTTTTTCTGTATCCTCTGGAAGAGTTTTGTGTAATGTCTGTACTATTTCTTCTCTCAAATTTATTGGTATTTTCAAAAAATTAAGTTTCGGCCTGTTGCTATTTAATTGCCATACACTTGTTTTCTGTTTTCTTCCTGTTATCTTTATTATTTCCTTCCTTCCACTTTCTCTGGGTTTATTTTGCTGTTCGTTTGCTAACTTCTTGAGATAGATATTTAGACAATTGATCTTTCAGCCTTTCTTATTTTTAATATATGCACTTATTATGTAAATTAAATAGTAAAGTTCTCTCCAAGCACACCCTTCACTTCAACTCATAAGCTTTGATATCTTGTGTCCCATTATGACTCATTTCAACATGGCTTTTTTAGAAATAAAGTACTTAATTTACCAGCATTTGACGAGTCCCTAGTTATTTTTAGCTATTTCCAGCGTGATTCCACCGCGTTCAGAGAAGTCATTTGGTGTGATTTCCGTCCTTTTACATTTGCTGATGCCGTGTTTTATGGCTAAGCCCAGGTCAGTTGCAATGAATGTTTTATGTGCCCTTGAATGGAATGGAAATTCTGTGTCATGGGGTGTCACATTTTCTAAATGCCAGTCAGACCCAGTGAGTTGATTCTGTTGTTCAAATTTTCTAAGTCCTTACTGATATTTTGTTCCTGTCCTGCTAGCTCTGACCATTGTGGATTTGTCTGCTATTTATTTTCGCTCCTTCCAAATTTGCTTTCTCTACGATGAGGCTATGTTATAAAATGCATGGAAATTCCTCTCCTTTTTTAATCTCTCGTAGGATTAACCTTTTATCATTGAGAAATGTGTCTCGTCTCTAGTAATTCTTGATTTGACAGTGACCACCCACATTCTTCTGGTTCACGCATGCACAGTACGTATTTTTTATCTTTTCACTTTCAACATTCTTATATTTAAGGCACCTTGGAAGCAACATCGATATTTTAAAATCCAATATGACCATTGTTGCTCTTTCTAACTAACCATCTTTATGGAGATATAGTTTATTTACCGTTTTAAAACATAAACTGTACTCAGGACGGTGAACACACAAAACCTGGTACAGCAAACATGTTGTAGGATCGTGGACCTGAACTGGTATCATTGTGTTAACCAGGGTCGCCCCAATAAATTTGGTAACATGGAAAAAATAAAACGTTAGATTTCACAAGTTTTAGTATATTCACGGAGTTTTGCAGCCATAACACCTGTCTAATTTCAGATATTGTCAGCACTCCTGAGAAAACCCCATCCACTGACAGTCTCTCCACCTCCCACACCTGCCCATACCTGCCCCCGGCCAGCACTGTCCTGTCCCTACGCGTCTGCCTGCTCCAGACAGTTCGGTCGTGGAGCCAGAGGGGACATGGTGTGTGGTGACGCTTCGTTCCCCCGCCGCAGTGCTCCTGAGGCCCCTCTTCTGCACCACGACCCTCTCACTGCCCGTCCACCAGGGTGTGCTAGTCCCTGGGGGCGTGTGGGCTGCTTCTCCTTGATGCCACTTGCTGGGTACACAGTTGTTAGGACCTGAAGGAGCAACGAAGCACCAGTTTCTGTGTGGACATAGGTTTTCATTCCCCTTGCACATGCACGTGGGAGTGGAACTCCGGGGTCAAGTGACGATTCCGTGTTTAGTAGTTTGAGGAACTGCAGCGGTCCCGGCTCATGGCCACATCTGGGTCCCCCAGCAAGGCGCCAGGTTCCGGGCTCCCCACGCACCTGCCCTCACGCTCACGGTCGCCTCGGCTCCAGCTCGGTGGGTGTGAGGGGGCATGTCCCTGACTTACAGCTCCTCCGTGACTCGCGATCCTGACCATCTCTTCACGTGCTGGGGGGCCATGGACTGATCTTCTCTGCAGGAATATCGATCCAAAGCCTCTGCTCAATTTAAAATTAGGCTATTTGTCTTTTTTAATGGGCTACTCTTCATAAATTATGAATGTAACTGCCTTGCCAGGTATATGATTTGCAAATGTTTTCCCTCGTTCTATGAGTAGTCTTTTTCTTGATGGTGCTCTTTGAAGCACAAAGGTCCTTAATTGCTGACGAAGTCCAGGTTTTCTATTTATTTTGTCGATTGTGACTTTGATGTCATACGTGAGAAACGATTGTTTTTTCCCTAAGGGTTTATCATTTTAGGTACTCCTGGAGACCGAGGACCCATTTTGAGTGGCTTGACTTGACTGTGAAATGGAGCCCAACTTTGTTTGTTTCTGTGTGGATATTAAATTGTCCCAGCACCGTTTGTGGAATTTCCCCACCGAACTGTGCTGGACCTTTATTGAAAATAAATCGACCGGAAAGAGAGAGCCTTCCCAGCCGGGGCAGCTGTGAGACTCCTTAATGGCCACTGGCAGCTTTTGACACATGCCCACTGGGCCAACCGGGACGAAGGGAAGGCTTGTGAATGGGGCTTTTCCAGGAGCTGCCAAAGGTCAGAGTGACCTTTCTCTGGGAAGGGATTTCCGGAGGCAGTCAAACCTGTTCTGCAAGCTGTGTGGCTGTTTGGAGCCACAAAGGATCTTATTTATTTATTTGTAGGGAGAGGGGAAGGGAGGGAGAAGGAGAGGGAGAGAAACATCAACACGTGGATGCCTCTCGTGCGCCCTCCACTGGGGACGTGGGCCCTGACTGGGGGTCAAACTGGTGACCCTTCGGTCCACAGGCCGGTGAGCCGCACCAGCCCAGGTGAGGCTGCTGGTTTAAGGTCCCCCCTGCACAGCAGCAGAGAGGAGGCTGTTAAAGCACCACAAACTCAGTCCCTAACAAGATCTAGCCGGTTTGTCTTGAATAAACGTTCCTCATTGGAGTGAAAGCTTGTGGTTAATTCCCAGAGTTCCGAACAAGTTTCTTCTAATTGTTTTTACTGGTATGTGTTCCCTCTGCTTTTGTGAAGGAGTGGAATTTTGGAGTTCTTTATCCCCCCGACCCAACAGCACCTGTCCAACCTAAAGCAAGCAGGATATTTAAATGATTTACATGGAATGAATTGCTAACACAGTGAAGTTTATGTACATTACTAGTGATAGTCTATTTGTTGTATTTGTCTTTTTTCCTTTTCCCCTTCAGTTTACATTTTAAAAAATGATTAGTTATGTATGACCATTTTCTCTCTATTACCTTCTAGAGTTCTATTTCTCATTCTTAGTGTTCACCTTAAAAAATCAAATGCAAGCCCAGGCTGGTGCCTGCCTGTGAACCCAAAGGTCGCTGGTTCGATTCCCAGCCAGGGCACATAACCAGGTTGCAAGCCAGGTCTCCAGCCAGGTCCGTAGCTGGAGGCAGGTGAAAGGCAACCATACATTGATGTTTCTTTCCTTCTCTGATTCTCTCTCTTCCTCTCTCTCTGGAAATAGTAAATAAAATCTTTAAAACAAAATCAAATGCCATTTTAAGGAACCTTTCATTAATGAGCACCTTTACCATTACCAGATAATGCTACCATCTTCAAACCCATTAAATTCAATTTCCCTCCCTCTTCCTTTTATGCTTGTGTGTGTATTTCTATTTACATATACAGGAAGCCACACATGATTTTACCCATATATTTATTCTTTTCATTGCCCTTAATTCCTTCGTAATGTTCCATCTGCCTGAATCAATGCCGTTAGTATTTTCGAATGCAAGTCGGCTGGCGGGAGCTCTTGAACTGTCCCTCCGGGAGGTCTGAGCATCCTCACTGTTCAAGCGCCCGAAGCTGCGTGTCGCTGCCCTGCGGACCAGCTGGTCACTGGCTGCTACAGTTCTCTGCGGCTCCAAGCCCATCGAACTTGATGAAAATCTGCATGGGGCGCTTTCCACTCTTATCTCGCTTTTAAAAAATATTTCATTTACTTATTTGTAAAGCGAGGGGAAGGGAGGGAGAAAGAGAGGGAGGGCAACACCTGTGTCGATTGCCTCTCCCGTGCCCCCAACTGGGAACCTGGCCCACAACCCAGGCCTGGGCCCTGACTGGGAATCGAACCTGTGACCCTTGGGTGGGCAGGCCAGCACCGATCCCCTGAGCCACACCAGCCAGCGCTCCTCGCTTGTCTTGCTGATGCTAAAAACAACCTTCCAGGCAGGCCGCGTGACCGCCCTTACAGAAAGACGGCCTCTTCTGGACCTCTAGACTTCAACTTGGACGTGTAGTTATTTTAAGTCTCACAGGTGTTGTCATTTAAGCTTCCACACACCCAACAGTAGCCAAAAACGTGCCTTTGGGGAAGGAGGTGTGACCTCTCCCAGGTGCACAAAATGGCAGTGGGTGGCCCTGGACAGGGAGCGGGTGGCGCTTCCACGAGTCGCCCTCTGTGCCGGGTGGACAGAGCGGTCACTGTTCAGATATTGATAAAGGACCGAGCTGTACGGTCCTAACCTTGGCCTTGGTTGACCTGCCAGTCTTGAGGCCACCGGATTCCTCCTCCGGCCAGGCGGGAGGGTGGTGCGTGGCCCGTCGCTGCAAGCTCCCCACACCCCGGCTCTTTCCAAGTGACGGGAAGGAGCCAGGGGCCTGCTGGGAGGTGTGAGGTCCAAGGTGCGAAGGTCCACCAGGAAACCGGGGAACTCCCTGGCCACTGTGTCTGCCGCCCCGGGGCGCTGTGCCCAGCGAAGGAGGGCAGTGGAAATCTGCGACCAGCATGGGCGACCATCGGGGGTGGCCACGTGTTGCCACCCAGCCGAGTGGGGCGCTGCCAGGTTTCCACCCGCCTGCCATCACTCGGGGCCGGCGACAGGGTGCGGGGCCAGCCAGGCTCTGAGGCTCGTGTGTGCATTTCGTGAAGTCTCTAGTGTGCAAGGGTGCTGCACCTTCAGCCTGCCTCTGCGGAGACTTCGCTTGCATTTTCTTTTCTCTTTTTAGTTAACTTTGTTGTTGTTGTGTTACATCCATCCCCTTTTTACTCCCCTGTCTCCTTCCCCACCCACCCACTCCCCCCAAAGTCGATCCCACCTGTTGTCCACATCCATGGTTCTTCCATACTAGGTTCTTTTCTTTTTTTAAAATATTTTATTTACACTTTTTTTTTTCAGCTCCATCCCTGAACGTAGCAGTTGTCACGATGTTGATGCCCAAGAAAAACAGGATTGCCATTTATGAACTCCTTTTTAAGGAGGGAGTGATGGTGGCCAAGAAGGATGTGCACGTGCCTAAACACCCTGAGCTGGCAGACAAGAATGTGCCGAATCTTCACGTCACGAAGGCCATGCTGTCTCTCAAATCACGAGGCTACGTGAAGGAACAGTTTGCTTGGAGGCATTTCCACTGGTACCTTACCAACGAGGGCATCCGGTATCTCCGTGATTACCTCCACCTGCCCCCTGAGATTGTGCCTGCCACTTGGCGCAGCAGCCGGCCTGAGACTGGCAGGCCAAAGCCCAAAGGTCTGGAGGGTGAGCGACCTGCAAGACTCACCCGAGGGGAAGCTGACAGAGACACTTACAGACCGAGTGCCGTGACCCCTGGTGCTGACAAGAAAGCTGAGGCTAGGGCTGGGTCAGCAACTGAATTCCAGTTTAGAGGCGGATTTGGTCGTGGACGTGGTCAGCCACCTCAGTAAAGTTGGAGAGATTATTTTGTGTTGAATAAACTTGTGGTCAGAAAATTAAAAAAAAAAAAAAATTATTTACATATTTTTAGAGAGGGGGGAAGGGAGGAAGAAAGAGAGGGAGAGAAACATCAGTGTGTGGTTGCCTCTCACGTGCCCCCCACCTGGAGACCTGGCCTGCAACCCAGACACGTGCCCTGAGTGGGAAACGAACTGGTCACCCTTTGGTTTGCAGGCCGGCACTCGGGCCACTGAGCCACAGCAGCCAAGGCTACTTGCATTTTCTTTACAAAATGACATAGGGGCCTCCGCTGGATTTCTGGCCCATTCACTGCCTTGGTTCTTCTCTTCTCTGGTTGGTTCCAGACATCACTCAGCCATGGACACACGTCCTGCCTTTAACCACAGGATGGGAAACACCTGGAGAGGTGGGCTCTGTGTTCCGGGCCTTGCAGAAGAGAGCGGAGGCAGTATTCCGTTTCTTCCAAAGAGTTTTATGTCCCTGTGTGGGAGATTAATTAACACCAGCCTCTCCCTACTCATTCATCTACCCATTCATCATTATTAAATACTGGTAACGTGCCAGGCACTGTACTAGGTACGGCAGATGCAACGGTGAATGAGGAGTTGAAGTCAGGCTGGAGGGGGACCTGTCCTTGGTCTGTTACTATGGTGACCAAGGCACTGGTAGAGGTGTGTACCACCAACACTGGGCCCATCGAGGGGAGGGCTGGGTCTGCGCGAGTGGCTGAGCGAAGGCTTGCTTCCTGGAGTTAGGAGCAGGAACTGATAGAAGAAACTAAGACCCCTCCCACCTTGGCGGTGCGGAGGCTGGAGCAGAGTGTTGTTCCCAGCGTGACCACCGCACACGGGGAGACACATGTTCTCTAGGGAGGCTGCCAGGTGCTTCCCAGAGTGTGGGCTGCAGGTGGGAAAATGGGGAGCCCCATGGAGTCTGTGGAGAGTTTTAAAGAGGAAAAATAATCACTTGATCGTTCTGAAAAGGTCACTATAATGGTAGCAGGGTAAGCAGGCCTGGAAGCAGCCAGAGATAGTTCACATCGCAGGCCGCATTTTCACTTGGACTTGAAGTTCCAGGATACCCCTGAGCTTCCAGAAAACAGGGTCATAACCCTTTGAAATGCTGTTGAGAGACTGGGAAATGACCCACAGGAAGTTCCTATGACAGCAGCTGGAAGCTACGGAGACATGACAACTAGGTAGAGATCAAGGCCCTCTACATGGAAAATGACTAATAACAATGCATCAATATTGATTCATTTATTGTCACGAATGTACCACAGTAATGTAAGCTGCCCCTGACGGAAGGAAGCGCATGGGTGCCCGTGTGTGTGTGTGTGTGTGAGCATCACACTATCTTCTCACTTTCTCCGTCAGTGTAAAAATGCTCTAAAAATAAAATCCGTTCTGAAAGGCACAGCTCCTGAGCCACGGAATTTGTGCTCTTTTAAAATGGGAATAAGGAAACGGACTCATGGGGACGTGTTGAGGTCTAATGAGAAGCTTGTAAAGGATTTTATTTTACACAAGGTTGGTGCAGGGCAGCTTTTATGGTTTCCTGTTCTCCGTTCTCCTTGAAGCGAACAAATAGAGTTCAATCGCTGCGCGAAAATCCAGGCCCGCGAATTTCAGCACCTGTTCGGTCCCCAGCGATGGCCTTTTCTCTTGACGATGGCTGACATTTCCTTGGCTCTTCACCGGTTGAATGGTTTTTGATCCTACAAAGTTTATGGTGGAATTCTGGATTCTGTTATCGTCTTTCAGAAAGAGTGGATTTGCTTCCTTTGTTTCAGAATCTAATTACTTTGGTTGAACTCCGACTACAAATTCCCCTTCCGTGCTCAGAACTCCTGTTGTCATTCAGGTAGAAGCAACACTGTCATAGCCACACGGTCACACTAAGTTCCAGTGGGGACCTTCCCCAGCTGCACTGTGAGCTTGTGTGAGGCGGGAACTGCATCTCACGAGTCTCCACGTCCTTCACGTGGAGAACTCAGCACATGGCCCTGCCCCACGCTGCATGCACGCAGGAGTGGAACACGTCATGCAGGGAATATGCACCAAACTGGAGCATGTAAGAGATGCAGGCCCCGGCGACAGGCTGGGAGTTTGTGCTTTTGCCAAGTTCCACCTTCCTGTCCTTGGGGTCGTTTTCAGTTAATCCACCACCATGACCCGGGTCTCAGCTACATTTAAGCCACAGAGGGTGATTGTCCAACCATGGCTTCGCAATGTGGAATTGATCCTAAAGTTGCAAATTTGAATCACAGCGGAAGCCCACGCCTCCAGCCTGCTTTGTCCATTTACGCAATAAACATCAGCACACCTGTGCTGTCCCAGGCGCGGGGTCCCAGAAACAAAACCCAGCAAGCGCAGTTCCCCCCTTAAGGAGGGAGGGAAACAGGTGACGTGTGTCGTCAGTTATCTGCAGACTCAGCAAATGTTTCTGGAGCACCTGTTGCATGCTGGGAATTTTGCTGGATCCAGGGATTCAATGATGAGAAGATGAACAATTCTGTCCCCGGGGAACTCGGAGTTTCTCCGGGAAACGTTAGCTGGGGGAGATATCCCTGCACTGCAGACATTCCTGCACCTTCCCCACGTCTGTCTTTGTTTCTCTGTTTTTTTCTTTCGCTTTGGCTGTACCACATGGACTACTAATTCATATTTTATTTAAGCACCACTCTTCAAAAGCTGGGATCAATTTAAATTCAAAGGAGAGAGTGTAACACGGATTTATGGTTTTAAATTCAGATGAAAATAAGGGCATCATTATTAAAATGCAAAGTGACTAAAAGCAAAGTACCGGGCACGACACGTCCCCTGCTCCGCGTGTGTGAAATGCGGTGACACTTTACAAAGCGCAGAAGGTTCGGTGGGAACAGAAGAGGAGCCATTGGTCCTGCCTGAGGTTGCAAGAAGGGCGGGGTGAGGGCCGCCTTGTTCAGAGAAATCACACCGGAGAACGCTGCAGACTCAGGCAATGACTTTATCTGGGGAAGGAAAATGGGGACCAGGGAAAGCAGGGGACAGGGAAACTGGGGCGCGGCAAGGGAAGAGGCTTTTAAAGAAGTCGCCTTGGGCGTGGCATCACGGGATTGGGTTTTTACCCCGCCTGCTGCCGCAGTTACACAGGTGGGCGCCGCAGAGGAGGTCAGCTCATCAGGCGGAAGTCCACGACCTGCAAGAGCTAAGTGGGGTCATCTGCTGGGCACCTGCATGACCGCCCCCGGATCTCGGCACAGGTGAACTTCATTCGCCTGTCCCCACGTTTCCCGGCGGGTTCCATGATCCCCAGCCGGCCAGGCTGGTATGCAAACATGGACTGTTGCAGTTTCCACTGAAGTCCAGGTACAACCACAGGCCAAAGATACGCGCTGCTCCATGTCGGCTGCCCCCGTCCTGGCAGGTGGTGCAGAAAGTGTCCCTCAGGGAAGCGACCTGTTCCCTTTTATCCTCTGTGGCGTCCAAGTCAAGTCCCCCCAGGGTGTCCACGTCCCTGCTGGGCTCTCTGACTACATCACACGACCAGGTGAAGGGGAATTCAAGCTGCGGATGGGATTTTCCGGGCTGACCAGCGTGATTTAAGGTGAAGCAATTAGGCTGGACCCCCTGGCTGAGCCCAATGAGACGCCAAAGCACCTTCTGAGCAGAAAGGGGGCGGGGAGAATGCCCATGATTGGGCGATTGAGCGTGATTGACGTGGACACATTGCTACCAGCTGTTGCCCCTGTAAAGACAGGGGCGGGGCCTCTTCCCGAGACAGGGCGGGGCCTCTTCCCGAGACAGGGCGGGGCCTCGTCCCGAGACAGGGCGGAGCCTCTTCCCGAGACCAGGGCGGAGCCTCTTCCCGAGACCAGGGCGGAGCCTCTTCCCGAGACAGGGGCGGGGCCTCGTCCCAAGACCGGGGCGGAGCCTCTTCCCGAGACAGGGCGGGGCCTCTTCCAGAGACAGGACGGGGCCTCTGGCCACCCGAAAGGGCGAGACACCGACCCCCGCACGGGGAAGGTCATGCAGCCTGGCCACCACCTCGGTGTCAGCGCCGTGGTGCTGGAGCCGACAGAGCTGCGCGGTCACCGCGCGTGTTGCCTGAAGTCGCCCAGTTTGTGACCATTTCTCCTAGCAGCCCTGGGACACTTGTGACCCCCAGCGCTAGGCGGGCCTTAGGCCGTGGCTGGAAACAACCACCCGCAAAGGGGGCGCCGCTCTACGTTCTTCAAGGGGAAGAATCTCACCCTTTCGTCGCCTGCAGTCCGTGCCCAGTGCCGCGGCGCGCAGAGGCGGCAGTTGGAGCCCGCGGTGGAGTCAGGTGTCCACCTCCCCCGCTGGGCACAGAGGGGCCGCTTCTTTGAAACACCCTGGAATCCCTGGGCCGCGGGCACTTGCTCGGGCTGGGGGCCCCGCGCCGCGCGAGGAAAGGCGGGCCGAGAGCTGCGGGGTCGCGGCCGCCGCCCTCCCTCCCCGGCCGCTGATGGGCGGGCGGGTCCCGCGGGGGCGCCATGTGCTGGCCACGCGGCCGCAGACGCGCACGTGGACGGGGCTGGGAGGCCAGGGCCCGGTTCTGGAGACTTTACCTCCTCGCCTTCCCGGTGCCTTCGAGAGAGAAATTATTTTGCTTTCTTCATGTTATGGTGGGGAATAAAGGGACAGTAATGAGTTCCAGATGCTCTTATTTTTCTCCTCCTATAATTGGAAACAAAAATACAGCGTGGCTTTTCAGTGGCCAGCGCCAGAGAGGGTTTCACCGTGATTTAGAGCCCAGCACGGGGCCGTGGCCGCACCCCCCCCAGGCTGGCTCCCCGAGACCGCGCTCCGCTCGCTTCCCACCCGGCGGGGCCCGGCCGAGGGCGGGGGGAAGGATCGCTGGTGCCCCCGCACAGCAGGCAGCCCGGGGCGCAGCGAGCGCCGCATTCAAAGGGCGATTGTTCTGCAGCGGCCCTGGCTCGGGCCCCTTTTAATGGGCGCTCCCCCGGTGCCCCCAAACGTTTCCCCGCACCTCATTAATTTCCCGGGGACAGCGCACCTCCCCGCCGAAGGGCTCCAAGCAAAGGGCAGCTACAAAAGCAAGAGGCCGGAATCTGGAAGTGTCAAGTGATCTGAGGACGAAGGAATGCTGGCGCTCCCAGGACTCGGGCAGCACCCGCGTTTCCAAGACTTTGAACAGAAGACCTGACTTCCAGCTGTTGCTCCACGTAGAGTCCAAGCGTTAGGCCCCCTTGGGAAGCGCCCCTCCCTCCCTTGGCCAGTGTCAGGGACATTGAGGGGCACAGGGATGCGGGGTTCAGGCCTGGGCCGCAGGCAAGCGCAGCCTCCGCCTGCAAGAGGAAGAGCAGCGCGCGCCCCACTCTCCAGGGCGGGTGCCCGGCCCGTCTCCGCGGGGCTGGGGAGGGGCTTTGGCGGAGCTCACGGGCCCCCCGCCCTCCCTCCATTTGCCCAGCGCAGGGGTGCAGACAGGAATTCTGGGCCCAGGGCTGACGTGTAAGGCACCTCTGACCTTTACCTAGAGGCAAAGAAATACCTGTTCGAGCTCAGGGCAGCGAGCCTGTGTCCTGGCCTCTGGCTGCCGGTTGTTGCCTTTTCCTCTTGCTTCGGGCGGGGCAGGCAATCCGCCCTCATGCAGGCTGGACATCCCTTAAGTGCCCACGTGTGCTGGCCCCTCGGGGCGCCTGCTGTTACCCATCACGGAGCCCACTCACCCAGCCCTTGGGTCGGCAGGCAGTTCCAAAGCCTGCAAGCGCCCTTCTGTGCCGCTTCCATCTCACCCCCGGGCCGTCCTGGGGGTCCCAAGAGATGACTTGGTTTCTAACCTTTAGAAAGTCTTACAGGCTGGAGCTCCGCTCTGGGCCTATGGAGCCAGAGCCCCTGGGTTCCTAGGCATCCACACCTGAAATCTGCTCCATGCCTGACGGGCTGAGAACCATGCGGGCGCTCTGGGTACGGTGGGGTTCGGGGCGATTTGGAGATCCGCTGCTCCCCTGGGGCCTAAGGAAACAGCACAGGGATGGGAGCAGAAGGCACGCTCCTCCTTCTGGGAGCCACCGGCCCCAGCATCGCTCTCCCTGACCCTCTGAGCTGGGCTGGCGGCCCTCGCCCTCCCCTCCCTCGCGTTGGTCAGCCCTGGAGACGGTGAGGCCCTTCCAGCCCCAACGGGGCACCTGCTGAGCCCCGATGACACCGAGTTTAAAGTGCAGAGGAAAAGAGAAAACAGTTCACCCTTCCCAGTGCAGGGGAGCCTCTTCCCACTCGTGGGGTGCTCTCCTTCCCAATGACTAAGATTTGTCCCCTCTCTCCACCTGTCCATCCTGGGGGCGCCCCATTCCCCGTTGACAACAGCCACCCTCTCAGGGGCCCATTTTCCTTGCAAATGTGGCCATTCTGGGGCTGGGGGAACCTTTGGGCGTAAGCCCCCCACACGGAGATTCTGTCGAGGGCCTTGCCAGAGCTAAGATCTAATTGCAGGCGCCGATCCGCGCTTCCTCCGTGGGTGAGTGGGCTTCAAGCCAGGGTCCTCTTACACGGAAGGGGAATGTGCAGTTTTGCAAAACACATCTCTGCATTCACGGTGGTCTTCCTGGAGTCTCAGGACAGTAAGCATGTCGTTCGGGACGTGCTCCTGCAGCTGTAAGGTGTCCCACAGCGTTGCTTCCCGAGGAAACTTGGAGAGGGTGAGCTGGCCAGTCTGGGAGACCCCGTGGGTCACATCGGCGCTACACCCAGCAGGCAGCCCTCTCCGCGCCCGGGAAGGCGACGGACCAGGTCATAAATGTGGAGAGCAGGGCCCGGATAATCTCGCTGTTGCTCCCGTCAATCAATCACCACCATCTCTGGGCGAAGAGTAAAGGACATGTTAACTCTCTCCTGGGTCTAGTTGTCGTTTCTTTTTGTTTCTTTTTAAGTTTTTGTTTATTTTCAGAGAGAAGGGGAAGGAGGGAGAAAGAGGGAGAGAAACACTGATTGGTGGGCTCTCAAGCCCCTAACCAGGAACCCGGCTGCCACCCAGGCCTGTGCCCTCACCAGAAGCAAAGCAGCGACCCTTTGGTTCCCAGGCTGGTGCCCAATCCACTGCGCCGCACCAGCCAGGGCTATGTTTTAAAATAATAACAATAAGTGTCTAGCACTTGGTTAATTGGTACAAACCGGATGCGGGGGTGGAGTGAGGGCAGGCCTCTGAAAATGGGGCAGAATCAGGAGTGCATACCAGCCCCCTGGAGACCCCGGGGCACAGGGGCACAGGAGTTTGAGTCCCAGTCAGGGCACGGACCTGGGTCGCAGGGGTGGTCCCCAGTCGGGGCATGTAAGGGAGGCAACCCATGGGTGTTTCTCCCCCTTTCCTTCTACCTCTCTCTCTTTAAAATCACTTTTCAAAAAAATCCTTAGGTGAGGATTTAAAAAATCCATCAGTAGACGAGTGGATAAGACAACCAGGGGGCATTTCACAATGAAATGCTACTCGGCCATAAAAAAGAAGACAAGTTTACTGCTTGCGACAGCATCGGTGGACCTGGAGAACATCCGGCTGAGTGACGTAAGCAGCCGGAGGAAGACACACACCACATGCCTTCACTCAGATGTGTATTCCGGTGAACAACGGAACTAGCAAGGAAACTGGGAACAGACTTGTAGATGGAGAGCAGCTGAGGGCTGGTGGGGGCGGGTACAAGGGGTCCAAACGGTAACGGAAAAAATACAACAAAGAGTAAATACATTTTTGAAAGATTTGTCACCCGTCAGCACAAAGAGACCGAACCCCAAAGGCTGAGGGGGACTGAGAGACAGACGCTTCCTTTACTGTTGGGCCACCCCAGGTCCGTGCAGTTGGGTAAGAGGTGGGTGTCATGCAGATGGGGGCACAGTGCCACTTGCATGTCTGATGAGGGAGGTTTGGGGACCTGGGCAAGTTCTTGCAGCCAGAGGGTCTGAGAGCAGCTGGTAACACGGTCGGCTCTGGGCATCCCCTGAACGTCCTGCCTAAACAGTGTCCAGCCCCAGGGGGCTCCCTATGTTGAATAGGGCTGTCCTCCCCCCAACCCCCCACCGCCGAGAGGGGCAGCCTGAGTTCTCCAGTGTCGCCTCCCCTGCCAGGAGGAGAGGGGCCGGATCGTTATTCTAAAGTGTGGGTCAGCCAGCTGCTCCCCTCGGGCAGACGCCCAGGGAGACCCCGAAAAGAAGGGTCCTGAACGGGGGCACCTGGGGGTCAACACATTCTGGACAAGACCATGATTGTAGGCAGGCCTGGGACGGTCCAGGGAAAACAGAACGGTGGTCATTCCGAATGAAAATACTGATTATCTTCTTTCCCCAAACCTGCGTCTTCCTCCGGAGTTCCCACCAGCCTGGCCCGGCCATCCGGCGGGGCCCCCAGGAGAAAGCCAGGACTCCCCACCCCACCCTGCCGGCCCCTCACCGCGCACTTCCCGCCCATCACGCGCCCACCTCCTGCCTGTCCTGGAGGCTCCTGCTTCGCTCACCTGCGCTACCTGGAGCCTCAGCGCCTCCTCACTGGCTGGGGCCCGGCTTCAGCCCCTCCTGCCTCCCTCCACGCGGCGGCCAGACCACCGGTGCGGTTCCGTCTCCACGGGCCGCCCCTCTGCATGACACGTGTGGCCTTTCCCTGTCCTCAGGGCAGAGGGCGGTTCCCCCATTGAGACCCACAGCCCTGGGGCTCCAGCCCCCAGCAACACACACACACACACACACACACACACACACACGCACCCCGCTAAGCTTCCTGCGAGGGCTCTTTCTCCGCAGCCTTTCCCGCCGGAGTCCGGCGCTTTGTGCACTTCACTCCCTCGCCCTCCGCGCCAGGCCACCCCGGCGTCACCAGGCCCTGGGCTCTGTCCCCGTGGCTGTTCTCTTGCTGGTCATCTAGCCCCCTTTCTGCGGTACACGGCGTGAAGCTGGGGCGCCCCCACTCTGCTCACCACTGTGTCCCGGAGCCTAGAGCTCTCAGGGAATGTTGGGGGGAAGAACGGTGACCCAGGAAAGCCGGTCTCTGTGGTGTCAGAGTTGGGGGTGTCAGCGTAGCCCTGATGAAGACTGATTTTCCACGGCTGCTAGAACACATTGCTGTCAGCTCATTCCCTGAAAACTACAGACCTTGCCTCCCTCCTGTTCTGGAGGCCAGAGGCGTGACATGAAGACGTCACCGACACCCGTCCCCCCGTGGGGACCCCAGCTCCTGGCACTGCAGCCTTTCCCTGGCTGGTGGCCACACGGCGTGTCTCTGCGGCCCCTCCCCCTCTCGGGTGTCGGATCAGGGGGGCCTTTTGTAAAGACACCTGTACTCACGCCGAGGGCCGCTCAGATCACCCACGGTCCTCTCCTCATCTCAGTCCTCGCTGTCCTGATAAGGTCACCCGACGGACGGGTCCCAGGGAGGAGGGTGTGGGGAGACCTTCTGGAAGGAGGGGGTGGGGTTCAACCTACTCTGGGGACATAAGACTAGATTTGGTCCAACAGGAGTGGAGATCTGTCTTGGGAACTTTGGGGTGGGAACCCCTGCAAACCAGGGGACAGAGCGGATGTCAGCAGTCACGGCGGAGATGCAGCCCCAGGACACTGCCCGTCCACAGATCAGGTTCCAGGCAAAAGGCTCCAGGGGGAGCCACCAGGCTACTGGCAGGCCTGGACTTTTTTTTTCTAATAAACAAAATGTGTAAATAAATAAATAAATATATCATTTTCTATTTGATATGCCCGACCCGCCTACATTCTTATTCTTCTGATTCATTCCTTTCCTTCCAAATGGTATTTCATAACTTTATTAAGCTCTTACTCTCAGCATTCTTATAACAAACCTCATTTTGTTTATCACATGGTTAATGAATACATTAAAACTTTAAGTTAGCCCTGGCTGGTGGCTCAGTGAATAAGGTGCTGGCCTGTGAACCCAAGAGTCGCTGGTTCGATTCCCAGCCAGGGCACATGACCAGGTCTCCAGCCAGGTCCCCAGCTGGAGGCAGGTGAAAGGCAACCACACATCGATGCTTCTCTCCCTTTGTTCCTCCCTCCCTGCTTTTCTCTCTGAAAATAATGAATAAAATCTTTTTAAACAATAAAAACAAATAAAAGCCTTGAAGTTAATTGGGAAAGAATTAACATCTTTAGCGTAATTCTTTTACTCATTTAAGAACATGGCGCTTTTCTCTAGTGCTTAATTTTACTTTGAAATTTCTTAGTAAGTTTTCAGGTTGTCTTCACATGTATTCAACAGAAAGTCTTTGGGGGTGCTCCAAAAGGTGTTCTGGATTTTAGTTATTTTCCTGTTTGCTCCACTTTTTAGTTATTGTAGTCTTCCCACAGCCTTTTACCATCAGACTTATTCTGAGTGACGTATAAAAACACATTTTTAGTTGTGCTAGTATTCGTTCACTTTGTTAAATATTCACATTTAATTTTAGTTTTTTTTTATTGTTGTATTACAATTGCTTCATCCCCCCGCCCCGCCCCCCCGTCTCCCCTGCCCCACCCTCCCCATCCCCAAGAGGCCTGGGTTTTTGTTGTCATTTTAAAAGGCACCGGGCAGCTCACGGCCCTAAGCGCCACCTTGGGGGTGAGATCCAGTCCTTGCAAAGAGCTTACCTGGTAAGTGTAATGATGCCGTCGGCCCAGCACGTACAAGACATGACAAGAAACCTGCACTCACCCCTCGGGAAGAGACAAATTGGTGCCTATCTGGGGAGACGGAGGCTAACAGAGACGAGGCCCTGCCCAGCTTCTGCCTCTCCCTGCGGCGTTGCCGGCCGAATCTCCGCCACTGGAAGGCGGGTTCCGGGGTGGGGACGCTCGCAGGGCGGCTGCCCCTCGGCAGGTCTGCTGAGCCGCTCCCTCGGGGCTCCGACACGCCCCTGGCGCCCTGTCACAGCTGCTGCTCGTGCCCAGCGGTCTCCACGCCAGCCTTCACTGGCACATCGCACCCGCACGCGAAAATGATGAAAGAGCTATGAGCTCCGTTGTTCCTGACGGGGTCTGTCAGGGGCCGGGGGCTGTGCCACCCCCAGGGTCCCTCTTCTCTGCTGTCACCCTGGGCTTTTCAGCTCCGCTCCAGAATGGCCCCGTCGCTCAGCTCCCGAGGACGTTTCTGGAACGTGGCCGAGGAAGCCTCAGGAGCTGGTTCTCCAAACAGACCTGCACAGAGCCGGCCCCGGTTCTCTGCCGGTGGAACAACCCAGCCGAAGGTCGCCCGTAGGTCCGGCCCCTGGGGCCACCTCCCTGGGGTTTCCTGCCTTCTCAGCACAGGGGTCACGAGCGGCCTCCCAGCCCCGGCCCACGGATCTCAGGTGACCTGTGCTTTGGGGCCAAGTGCTTGCTTCCCTGTGAAGCAGAAGCAGTAACCGCTGCCCTGGGGCCTCTCGGAGGGTAGAGGGCAGGAGGGTAGATGGGCCTGGGCTTCCATCTTCTTCCTCCTGCGCCGGCCTGGCTGCCGCCTCCATTGTTCCTTCCGACGGTCCTTCCGTCCTTCCCCATCCCCAGTGGTTCCCACAGCACCTGTGCACCATCCTCGGCTTAGTCACCGCGGGAGGCCCGGGGGCCAAAAATCAATCCGCTCTGGGCTTCAGCCTCGTGGACACCGTCCATTAAACACAGACTTTAAAACCGCCAACAGGAAAGTACGAGAAAGTATGAGAACTGCTTCCGGAAGAGCACGGGACGCTATGGGGCCGGACTGGGGGGAAGACAGGACATTCTCGTGTTCTGAACGCTGGGCTGGTACCTGGGCCTTCAGGCCCCGGGGCTGCGCTGCACTCGGGCTGTGGCTGGAACTGGGTTGACCTGTGTTCCGAGGCTCCGGGTCCTTGGGGTTGAGGAGGTCACCGCTCTCAGGAATCGGGTCGAGCAGATTGGAGGAAGGAAGTCCCACCCGTGCTGGGCCAAGTGGTGATAATCACAGTTTTCAACAAGGTTAATGGACGTTTCTGTTGAAGGACGATAGAGACCTAGTTTACAAAGTCAAACAGGAATAAAGGTGCTCTGGAAGAGAGCCGTCCCAGCCCTGGCTGGTGGCACAGTGGATAAGGTGCTGGTCTGCGAACCCAAAGGTCACAGGTTCGATTCCCAGCCAGGGCACATAACCAGGTTGCAAACCAGGTCTCCAGCCAGGTCTGTGGCTGGAGGCAGGTGAAAGGCAACTATACATAAATGTCTCTCTCCCTCTCTGCCTCTCTCTCTTCCCCTCTCTCTAAAAATAATAAAATTAAATCTTTAAAAAAAAAAAGAGCCATCCCAGACCCCGTACCTCCATTTCCCCTCCCCCAAGGCCGTCTTTGGAGATAGTTCTTAAGGTTTCTGCACAACTTGCTTCTGTGGGCCAAACACCGACATAAACGGAGTCCAAGACGGGGGTGATGGTTCACTGCACGTGTCCACCGGACAGGGCTGGACGGCGTAGGTCCTGCCTGGGTGCTGGTACAGCGCTGCCGCCGGGTGTGTCTGTGGGGGTATTTCTGCAGGGGTGAGCAGACTGAGGGAAGAAGGCGGGTCCTCCACCAGGTGGGGGGCCCAGGTCGCACAAGAGAGCCAAGCAGGGGCAGCGCCCTCCCTCCTGGGGCAGGACGTTCATCTTCTGCCCCCTGGTATCAGAGCTCCAGGTTCTCAGGCCTCCAGCCTCAGACTGGAGACATCATTCCACTGGCTTTCCTGGTTTTCGGCTTGCAGAGGTGTGGGCGATTCCTATAATACACCTTGTGTCTCCATCTTCACCTACGTATACCCGCGTATATACTGTATCTGCCTCCTATGGATTGTGCCTCTCCGGGGACTCTACCTAACACAGCTGGGTGTAAACATGTAGTTTGTGAATAATTCTCACTCGTAGTCTTCAAAGCACTGTTCCCTGGTTCCCCAGGTGCTCCGGTTACAATGGGCAAGTCTGACTCCAAATTCTCTACATGGGGCCCATGTTTTTCCCACCCTGGAATTTTTAGGGTGCTTTTTTCTGTACCAGCTCTTTTCACATCTCACAAGGCTTTATCCTGATGTGGGTCTCGTTTTCATCCTTTGTGCAGCAGCTCAAGGTAGGCCTTTCAGGTTGGAGAGGAACACCTTCCACTCTGGAGGTGTTCCTATGTTTGTACCTTAATAACATTTCCCTCTGGGCCCCCCTTTCCTTCTCCCTAAAACTCCTACTACCCAACGTTGGCACCTGAGACCGACTCCCAGAGTCTAGGTATCTTATCCTCATGTTCCTAATTTACATTTTTTGTCATCTCGCTGTGTGATTGTCTTCAAATGCATCTTCTAACTGCTCAACACTTTTTCTTTTCTATTCATCAGAAAAAATTTCTGTTCTCATGCTTGGAATTTCCAAAAGCTCTGTCTCATTCTACACGTTCTAAAAACATCACCCTTTCTTTGCCTCCGCTTTTGTTCCAGAGATGCCAGTCCTTCTCACCTTTCTTACCACTTTTTAAAGATTGGTGAAATTTTTCTTTTCCTGCTGTTGTCACTCTGTCTCCTTTGAGTTGCCCTCCTCTACTGTGTTTTACTCCCGTTCTAGCTGGAAGTTTTCCCTCAGAGGCCGGTGACCCTGGTGGACCATTTTTAGGCAAAAGTGAAGTACAGGGGTTTCCTTTGGGAGAAAAAATGTTTGGAACTTGCTGGAGGGGTGGCAGCACAATATTGGGACCATCCTAAGGGCTGCTGAATTGTCCACCTTAAAATGGTTGATTTGATGTTATGTGATGTTATGTGAAGCTGGTTCGCCGGTGCTACCAGCTCCCAAGGTGAGTGAGTGCAGCCCCGCCCTGAGGCCGGCGGCCACCCCTGGGTGTCTGCCCGGTGCTGCCACGCACCCTGCCGTCCTGCTGGACATGTCGGGCCTGGTTCCTGGGGCCCCAGTGTCAGAGGAACGTTGCCAACCGGAGACCTGCCCCTGGGCCGCTCTGACCGGCGGGGAACTGACAACCACCCCGTGGGGCCCACGGGTGAGAGAATGGGAGACGCTGGGCGCAGGGAAGTGGCGGCTGGGAACAGCCCCGTCTCGCTGGTGAAAGGGCTGCGGGCCAGGCCAGAAGCAGCCCTGCTCGCGCTACTGCAGGAAACGCGGAGGACGGGGCGGTGCCCACGGGACGGGACCAGGACGAGATGGGGGTTGGCGACCGGCAGCGTGAGGCCCGGCTGCAGCCGACAGCGCTTCGGCCACACCGGGCTGCCGGGCGGCGGCAGAGGGAAAACGGTGCCAGGGCTGGGGGAGGCCAGGCGTCGTGGGAGCTGGGGCGGCGGACGCAACTGCTCGAGACTGGCTCTCTGCCCGGCTCCGGCCTGTTCTCCGCAGGGACGTGCCCACGGTGGAGCCGCTGACAGAGGCAGTCGGAGGGGGGAGAACAGGGCCCAGCACCCCCGTCCGCAAGGGGGTCGGGGGCGAGGGGCCGCCCTCTAGGAGGGAGATGGAGCCCACCGGGCTGGACCGGCTGCGCAGGTCAAAGACGCCGCCTCTCCCGGCGGCAGGGCGGGTGGCGCACGGGCCTGTCTGCCCAGACGCGCTTGCAGGCGCAGAGAGGGTGACGGGACCACGGGGGCCACGGATGTCGTGGTGTTTCTGGCGTGTCTTTCCGTTCGGCCTCATCTGACAGAGGCGTCTCCTGTCACCAGGAAAACACCGGTAAAGGACGAAGCGAGATGGATGTAATACAACAATAAAATTAGATTAAAACAAAAAGGATGAACCAGGCTTTATTTACCCTGCGGACAAACAGGACGTCCCGCCCCCAGCCACACCGTGACCCAACAACACGCCCTTGCCCCACATCCTGGGGTGTCGGGCGGGACGGGGACAGACGGGCCCGGAGGCCAGCGGCTCGGAGCAGATTTGGCTGCCAAGTGCCATGGGGGGCGGCGCAGGTGCCCCTGCGGGGGGCGGAGCAGGTGCCCAGAGAGCCCGCCTGACGCTATTACTGTCTCATTAGAAAATGGAGCAACTATTTTCCTACGACCCAATTTTAAACCTGCAAGTTCTTAAAGAAGCTGGGTCCAACGTTTCATCTTTAAAGGAGCTTAATTTCTCAGAAAAAATAAAAGAGCGAGCGAGAGAGAAAACAGCACTTTTCTACAGATAAGTGCCGTTCAGCTCAAGTCTCAGAATAGAAAGTGAGTCAGAGAGCAGGCGGGACACGTGGCTCAGAGCTGGGGGCGGCTGTCCCTGGTCCTCCCGCTCTCAATAGGTGGACAGTGGTCCTGGGGTGGACAGTCAGAGGCCCCGAAGGGCAAAATGACATAAAGGGGTGGCATTCAGCTGAGGGGGCCTGTGAGGACTGTGACAACATTTCCCCACAAAAACCATGGCTCTTAGCCCTGCCTGGCTGGTGGCTCAGTGGATAAGGCGCCGGCCTGCGAACCCAAGGTCGCTGGTTCGATTCCCAGCCAGGGCACATAACCAGGTTGCAGGCCAGGTCTCCAGCCAGGTCCATAGCTGGAGGCAGGTGAAAGGCAACCATACATGGATGTCTCTCTCCCTCTCTGCCTCTCGCCCTTCCCTTCTCTCTAAAAATAATAAATAAAATCTTTTAAAAAACAACCCCCTCCCCCCGTGGATGGCACACTTGCACGACACTGTGAACCGGGCCAGAATTTGTTCAATTAAAATTGTCCTAAATGTCTGGGCTGTGAGGTCACAAAGCGCATGGGGCTTCCTACCAGCCCTGGAAACGGGGTTCACCCGGAGGGCCCCTCCCCGGAGTGGTCCGTCTGGTTTGACCTTCCCGTTGGCTATTCAAGAACCTGGCCATTTTGACCAGAGTCTGGGCCGGCTTCCCGGGAGCAGGGGATGCTGGGGAGGCGCACGGCGTGGATAGCGGGAAAGACCAGGCGGGTGCGCAGCGTTTGGAAAGAAGGGGACTCTCGTTTGGCGCCCCCACTTCGCAGGGCCCGGGGTGCCGGGGGAAAGCAAATGCCTCACTGATTCCCACGGGGTCAGCTCGTTCCACCCGAGGCGGAAGAGAGACGGAAGGTCCTTTCTTCTTGTTTCCGGTTTGAACTGCCTGAGCGGTTCCAAGGGTGGGTCTCCAGCTCAGCCAGGGACCCGGGTCCTTCCTTGTCTCTGTCCCCCAGCTCCCTGTGGCGTCACCGCACTGTCACGGAGGGACCTGGTCCACACTCTACCCCACGCTCCTCTTCCAGCCTGGAGAGGGGTGCGGAGGGCAGGCGGCTTCCTGGAGGGGCAGGGCCACTTCCACGGTGGCCTCTTTGCGGGGACTTAGTCCCGTGGCCGCAGGTGGCAGGGGGGAGGCTGGGAAATGCGGTGCCTTCGGGGAGTTCTGTGCTACGGGGGGCGGGGCCCAGGAACCACGACCGGCCACCACAGCGATGCACATCCTCTGCGCCACTAAACAAAGCTCGTTCCAGCCAAAGGTCCCTAAACAGCAGCTCCAGCCAATAACTACAACTGCGACTATTCCTCAGAGGGAGACTCGCTGATGACCGTCCCCTGCCCTGGGGTCTCTGGGACACCTCCCAGGCCTCTCTGCAGCCAGCAGGGCCAGGAGGGGCTGTCCTGGGTGAGCTGGCCCACCCGCCCCCGCCGCCAGCCCTCAAGTCCCCCCATAGGCTGCCAGAGCCTTCCGACACCCCGAGCTGTGCAGCTGTGCCGGCGGCCTCGGGGAGAGGGAGGTGGCCCTGTCCCCGCCTGTTCTCAGCTGTCCAGCACGCGCTTCCCAAGGTCAGGCGAGGAGACTGCTGTTGGCAGCGGGCAGCATCCCGTGACAGCAGGACGGAGAGCCAAGGCTTTGCCTGCAGGTCCCAGGTGACCACGTGAGGCCGGGCCAGCGTCCCTGCCAGTTCAGTGCTGCTAAAAGCAGCAAAGCAGAAGGACATCCAGGTTGAGACCAGCCTCCTTCCCTCCCCGGGGCCTGGCGCTGTCTGGGAGCTGTGTCCGGCAGGCGCCACCCTGGGCAGCTCAACACGCACATCTGTCTCTCTGGGGCCTCCCGAGGAGACGGACAGACGGACAGACGGAGCAGGGGAGGGGCAGGGGCAACGGAAAGGAGGCTGCAGAGAGGACAGAGTGCAGAAGGGAAGAGGGAGGGGCAGGAAGGGAGGCTGTCCCGTTGGTTCAGCCACAGGTCCAGGCTTTCCCTGCTCACACTGGTCCCCACCCAGGTGTTGCCGTGACGTTGGGTCCCCTCTCCCACCCAAAAAGCTACGGTAAAGTCCTGACCCCGGGCCTCAGAGGGTGACCTTACTTGGCAAGAGGACCATTGCAGACGTGCTTAGCTAAGACGAGGCCACGCTGGAGCAGGGGGCCCTACTTTAGTGGGACAGACAGAGCCTCCAGGGTGGGTGGACAGTGGCTGGGTGGACGCAGCCACAGCCAAGGCCATGGGGAGCTGCCACAGCTGCGGGGGGGCAGCCCTCCGATCCCCCATCTTGGACTCCAGCCTCCAGAGCAGGGGGAGTGTTTCTGCTGTGAGTGCCCAGGTTACAGCCCCTAGTTGCAGCAGCCGCAGGAGACTAGGACACGGGGCAGCTCCACCCCGGACTGACCATCGGTTGCAGCAGGGAGGTGGCTCCCTGGGGGCTGAGAGCCTGGGGCGGGCCCTGCGGGAAGCTCACTGTTGGGGCACGGGGTGGGGTGAGGGTACTGGGCCAGAACCAGCAGCTCAGGGGCTGGAGCGGTGAGCTGGCCGTGGTCCTGGCTGCGGGCAGCTCTGGACACCGGGACGGTGCCTCTCGTCCCTGCACAGCGGCCAGGCTTTCAGACCCCCCTGGACTCCCCTGATTCCACCCCCTCACTTCTACCCCTGCCCTCCAGCAAAAGTACACGCTGCTGTGGCCTATTTGGAGTCACTTTGACATTCATCTTAAAGTGGATTCAGCAGAATGTGTGGAAGTGGTCAAGTCTCTTCAGGCAAAAGAGAAGCATTTATTTTACCAGATAGTAAAACATATTTTTCAAGTGAGAAAAAAGAACGTCACTATCACAGGAGCAAACCGCACAGGAATGGAATAAAAAGTGCAGAAAGCGCCTCCCTCCTCGTAACCTCACCGTAGTAACTGTATGTGTGTTATTACATCTTTAAAAGCAGAATGGTAGCAGAGGAAAAGAGGTAAAAATTTTATGTAAACTTGTAGAAAAAACTTCTTAAGCATAGCACCAAAGGAAAAAGCAATAAAGTCACATATTGGGAGAAATGATTACAGAAAGTTATTTTATATTTCTAAGTCTAAAAAACATAAAAGGTAAAGTACATCTGGGTGAATTGCTATGACAGATACGAAAAACAAACATGGGATTTAATATCCTTAAAATATAAATAGGCTCTGGCTGGTGGCTCAGTGGATAAGGTGCTGGCCTGTGAACCCAACAGTCACAGGTTCGATTCCCAGCCAGGGCACATAACCAGGGTGCAAGCCAGGTCTCCAGCCAGGTCCAGGTGAAAGGCAACCACACATGGATGTCTCTCTCCCTCTCTGCCTCTCTCCCTTCCCCTCTCTCTGAAAAATAATAAATAAAATCTTAAAATAAAAAACATAAATAACCCTGACAGATAATAAGAGACAAATAGTTCCTATAAAATAAACGGGATGGAATAAGAACAAGTATTTTTATAATAAGTACGCATAGCCAATAACACACCCAAAAAAAGCATTTAACCTCCTTAGTCAACAGAATTCATAGGAAAACAAAGAGAAGCCTAGCAAATTAGCAGAGAGAGGGAATGGAAAAACAGGTTCACCGCCAAAAATATAATGGGGTACGTCATTCCTGGAAGACAGTTTGGCAACGTGTCCCCAGAATCTTGCAAAGATGCGTATCCTTGGCCCACAATTGTCATCTGGAGGCTCCACGCTGAGAAACTGCAGCCTAAATGCCCGGGGCAAGAAGAGGTCAGACTAAGCTCATGCTTGGGCATCAACCAAGCAAGGAAACCTTCTTCTTTTCAGATTTCATTTATTTATGTTTAGAGGGGGGAAGGGAGGGAGAGAGAGGGAGAGAAACATCCATGGGTGGTTGCCTCTCTCACGCCCCCAACTGGGGACCCGGCCCACAACCCAGGCCTGTGGCCTGACTGGGAACCCAACCAGTGACCCTTGGGTTGGCAGGCTGGTGCTCTATCCACTGAGTGACACCAGCCAGGGCAGGAAACCTTTCATCTTTTTTAAAAAGGATTATATATTTGAGATTTCCGAAAAGGCTTCAAGCAAGTCTACACAGACAGACCAGCATCCAGGGAACCTCCTTTACGGTTTACTGTTGGGTTTATTCTCTAACTTGAATTAGACGCGGCCTTCCGGCGGGAGCAGCTACAGCCTCTCTGCTGGCTTCTGTATAAAGATGTGCAACGTACCATTCGCGCCCGTAGTGACGGAAAACCCAGAGTGAAATGAGGGAGCCTCACTTGCAACACAACGCCAGGAGCACCCCAAGACTCTTGTGCGTTTATACTTACCGAGGTCGTGAGATAGCCACAGTTTAGCAGGTGAAAGAGATCCAACGCCATAATCAGGGAAGATCCCGGTTTTATTTAGTAAATATTTGACATTGTATTATGCACGGAGGAAAAGTCTGGAAGACTAAGTAGCAAAATGTGTACAATGTTTAGCTCAGGGGTGGGAGGTCGGGCGGGGAGGGGAGAAGAAGTTGTTTTTGGGTTTTTAAAAAAGATTTTATTCATTATTTTCAGAGAAAAGGGCAGGGAGGGAGGCAGAGAGGGAGAGAGACATCCATGTGTGGTTGCCTTTCACCTGCCTCCAGCCATGGACCTGGCTGGAGACCTGGCTTGCTACCTGGTTATGTCCCCCAGCTGGGGATCGAACCAGCGACCTTTGGGTTCACAGGCCGCAGCCAATCCACGGAGCCACCAGCCAGGGCTTCTCTGTTGTTTTAAATCTGTTTTTATAAATTTCCTCCATGAAATGCCTTGCTTTCCTAATGAAGAGGTTAAGGGGAATTTTGGGCTGCCCAGCGTTCCTACCTTCTGGAGCAAGGCAGGTGCTAAGTTAATGATGTAATTAAAGAGAAACGGGTCACAGGCTCCTGGGGAATTGGCTCCCCGGGACAGCGTCATGCTGGTGAGAACGGTGTCGAGTCTAAAACTCGCTTGATTTGCAGGCGTGTGTCCTCCTGCTTTTCCTGGCTACCCTGAACGGGCTTAGGGGTGCCCACTCCTCATTCAAGAAGAGAGCTCGGGGTCCCGGGGGTGCAGGGGGCCGCTCGGGGTCAGAAAGACTCCAGGGTCCCTGCCCGCTGGGCCCAGGACCTGCCCCCCGCTCTGGGCGCACTGCCCTCCCGCTGAAATACTAGTTATTTTGCCAGTTTGTACCTGGTTCTGTGCAGGCGCCTCCCCTGAGCCGGGACCCATTCCTCCTTCACTGCTTTATTGAGGTATAAGGGGTAGGGGTGGGGTCCCCTATTCCTCAACACTTTGGGGCACAGTCAGGACTTGTGTGGCGAGAGAAAGGAACTGGCTTTCTTTAATCTTTTTTTTTTTTAATTTTTTTTTAAAGATTTTATTTCATTATTTTTAGAGAGAGGGGAAGGGAGAGAGGCAGAGAGGGAGAGAGACATCCATGTATGGTTGCTTTTCACCTGCCTCCAGCCACAGACCTGACTGGAGACCTGGTTTGCGACCTGGTCATGTGCCCTGGCTGGGGAATCGAACCTGCGACCTTTGGGCTCACAGGCCGGCACCTTATCCACTGTGCTACCAGCCAGGGTCTTTAATCTTTATTGTACTCTTTCTCCATCACCACGAGTCCCCTTACACTGCCTCACCCTGCGGTCACCACGCTGTGTCCTTGTCCAGGAAGGGGCCACAATGTTGTCCTGAAAGGCGATGTGGCTGGGGCGCGGCCCCACGGGCAGGTCTTCAGCCGCCAGGGGCAGCTACACCCAAAAGGGCAACCTGGACAAAGGTGGCCCTCAGTTCGCCTTCAGTCCCCTGGGTGCTCCCAGCTCTTAGGCCTCACGAAACTGTGGCCCAGCCTGGGCCAGCGGATGGACTCGGGCCAGCGGATGGACTCGGGCCACCCGGCACCTCCGTCCATCGGTGGGGCCACCTCCCTGCCCCCCTCGCCCCTCTGCGCCGCCCTGCGTCTTGGTCCTGCCCCTGTGAAGGTCGCGTTAAACCCAGCATCATGCACCGTGAACAATTACGCTTTTCCGGATAAAATGTTTTAGCCGCGTACTCTGGCCTATTGTTCTTTCATGTTTTTCTTGTTTAAAACAATCTTCCCAACGGCTGACCCCGCGGGGGCAGAGCCAGTGCGTCCTCTAGGGCGGGTGGGCGCCGTGGGGAACCGAGTCGTGTTGGACGAGCCGGCGGGTGCGGTGGCTGCACCTCCAGCTGGTCTCCCGCGACCGCCCGCCCCGCGGGACATCAGTTCCTGAGGCTGCAGGCTGAGCGCGCCCAGCTCGGCGGGCGGGAAGCAGGGGGCTCGCTGGACCCTGGTGTCAGGTAGGACCAGGGACCCTGGGTGACGCTGCTCCGCCCGCCCCGTTGGCCATTGCCCGGCCTCCCCGGCCTCAGTTCTCCGCCTGTGGAATGGGGGTGCTCACAGCACTCGTGTCCCACGCCTGTTTGGGACGCTTAGAAGGTGGGAGCGTGTCGGGTCCACCTGCTGGGAAGGAGGGCCGGTTGACTGTCCTCCGTCTGCTCCGTGTGGTCCACAGCCAAGGAGCAGCAGGCCGGCTGGAGCTGCAGGGACAGGTTCCGGGGCGACGAGGAGCTGACCAAGGTCGGGCCCAAGCAGGTTCCCGCTGCGAGGGGTTCAGCTCGGGAAGGACGGCGCCAGTGACGGGGGACGGCCCATCGACAGAGGACGGGCGCCGTGACCTCCAGGCTCCTGCGTGCGGCCCAGCAGCTGCGGCCCTGGTCTCCGGAGCTTCACATCGCGAACGCAGAGGACTCAACGCTGCCCCCTCCACGGGAAACCAACGTAGGGGTCGAATTATTTGTGTCACAAAATTCGTGTGGCGTCCTAACCCCAGGACCCAGGACGTGCCCAGCTTCCACCCTGGGGGCCCCTGGGGAGGTCCGTGGGCCGCCGCCGAGGGCCAGGTCCGGCCTGGTGTCCCCTCTGCGCCCGTGACCCAGCATGTGGCAGTCACACCCCGCAGGGCCCAACGCACGGTTCCCACTTTTCTCACAATGAGGCCGAGGTGCCGTGAGGTGAAGGGATGGGCCCCAAATCCCAGAGCAAATCAGGGGCAGAACTAGGCCAGGAGCAGGTGTCCCGGTTTCCAGCCCGGCGATCTCTGTGAAAGACCAGGTTTTGCCGTAGCCAGAGGGAGGCATTTCCTTCCCCAGCCTGAGGGTCTTTGCAGAGATGCTGAGAAACCGTTCCTGGCCCGCAGGTCGCGACGCGTTGGTTGGCGAAGCCACCGCAGCAGGTCTTCCGGGGGAAAACGGGGCAGGTACCGGGACAAGCACTGCCCCCCTCCCCACCCCTCGCAGGGGCGCGGGAGACAGTCACTGCTTGGAGAGGACCCACGCATCCAGCCCCAGCAGATGGTTCGCTTCGGGGAGGGGCCGAAGGATGAAGCTAGAGGCTGCTCTCCAGCCAAGACGCCATTAATTCCAGATGGCTCGGGGAATGAGACAGGGGGGCTGTGGGTGGGAGGACGCCCCGCAAAGAATGCAGGTCCTGGCCTGAGAGCGGGGTGGGGGTGGGGGGTGCGTTGCCCAGGGAAGGCTGGCTGGGAGCGAATGCGCAGACCTCCACCCCCGAAACCCCCGAAACCCCAAGGGCAAGTCGCAGAATACGTGCGGCACCCACGCAGGGTTGGTAGTGTCCCCGTGTAAAGCATCCTTGCCCAGCAGCGCCACGTGGGAAACAGCAAAACGTCAAGGAACGCGGAGGAAACACGAGTGGAGTCGTGCGCATGCAAAAGTAGCGGGAACGGCAGGAGAGCCAGCGTCAGTGAGAGCGGAACTGGAGCCCTCCCGACCAGGTGGTTTGGAAAGTACGCTCTTTTCAGGGTGTGCTTTTGACGCCACGTGCACGGCGCCGTGAATTCGTTCTGGCGAAGGGCAGGGCCGTCGTCTGGGAGAGGCTGTGCTCTGGGAAAGGCGCTGACGGCTCCGGGAAGCTGTTCCAAGGAGCTAACGAAGGTCACGGGTGAAGATTCACACCTGGGGCGCTCGCTGCAGCGTTGCTTATCCCTGGGGGGGAGCCTGGGGAGGCCCAAGTCCCCGTCAGCCGGGAAGTTCGCTGGGAAAGGCACCTGGGTGTGATCAGTGCTGACCGTCAGGGAGACTCCGGGCTCAATGCTCAGTGCCCTGAACTACTTTGCACAAACACGACTCCGGGTTGGACTCTGTCTCGGGCCCAGGACCTGGTTTCTGGGGTTCACCGTGTAATTGTAGCAACCCCCATCAAACCTGCTGCCTCCTCAGGAGCGGCTGGTGATCGTGAGCACCTGCACCTTCTAAGGCATCGCAGCTGCTGGCCAGGCCTGTGTCCTTCAAGGACGTCCAGCCTGCCCAGGGGAACCTGGTGACGCCCATCAGCCCCTGTGTCCTCAGGGCCAACTCCCCAAAGCCATCAGCAGAGTCTCTTCAACACCTTATCCCCTTTAAAAAACGCTGCCTGTCGTTGGTTGGCTGCTGGCAGCTCCCTGCCCTCCGGGCCTCAGCCCGCTGGTGCCGCTGGGCAACTCAGTGCTCAACTCAGGGCTGTTCCCGTCCCTTCTCCTCTCACTCTCGCCGGGCCTGGCACTGGCTTCCTCTCTCTCACTTCTCCGCCTTTGCTCCTTTCTCTCCGTGCGTCTCCCCATCTTCCTTTCGCACATACGCAGATACACGCGCAACCACGAGGACATTGACCGAAATGTTAATAGACGCTGTCTCTGAAGGGGGACGTATTATTAATTTGCACAAGCCGGTCACACGTCCGTGGCCGGCACGCGTGAGCCCGTCCTGCGCGCGCGCGTTGGCAGCCCGGACCCTGCGAGTGCGCGTTCACCCACCTGTGGGCCCCCCGGGGGCCCGGGCCACAGTCAGGGTCGTTTCACAGGCCACAGAAGATGGTCCTAGAAAATCATCACACAGCCTGGGGTTCCAGGCAGTTCTTCCACAGGCACTCGCGTGCAAAGCTGAGAATTGCTGGGTCTGGGAAGGAGCAGGGGTTCCCCACGCTGACCCCTGACCCCTGACCTCTGCCCGGGTGAAGGGGCTCTGGCCGGAGCAGCATCCAGAGTGGCCGTTGGCAGACTAAGGCCCGAGGGCTCACGCTGGCCCTCCACCTGTTTTGGAAAAGCCACGAGAAGAGGAGTTGCTGTATTTTAAAATGATGTGGTTGCCTGCGTAACGTCCTTGAGTTTCCCTCTCGGACCACAGAGCCTGAGGTCTTTACAAACTGGGTCTTGCGCGCCCGCCTCCCCACTCACCAGGCGGAGGGGGCTCTTTGGACAAACGCACGCTTGTCAAACACTCGCCACCGTGTCAGAGGCCGAGCCCTCCCTGACTACGAGGGGTTCACATCACATCACCTTGCAGGCGAAGTGACTCCGGGATGGCCGGGGAGGGTGGACGCTTTCAGTCCCTTTCCTCGCCGGGGTTTGGAACGACACATCAAAAGCCCTTCAGCGTATGCAAACTTACTTACTTAGCAATTCCACTCGTTGGAATTTGTTCGAAGAAATGTTCCATATGTGCAGGAAAATACAGCTACGCAGATGTTCACTGAAGTATTCACCATGAAGCTGAAAATTCAGAACCAGCCTCCAGGTCCGGCAATCAGAAATTGGTTACACAAATTACGGAACAGCCATCTGGTGTGATGTTACCCAACCCTAATACGTATATTATTGATAGACATGAAAACATGTTCATGCTCTGGAATAAAACAAAGTGGGTTATAACTGTTATCCAATAGAAGCCCACTTTTTATGCTTTTGGGCAATGCCTAGAAACTCCTGGAAGTGCCCAGGCTGGTGTGGGTCGGTGGAGTGAGCGCCGGCCCACAATCAGGTCGCAGGTTCGATTCCCAGTCAGGGCACATGCCTGGGTTGTGGGCCAGGTCCCCCTTTGGGGGCGTGCAAGAGGAAACCAACTGCACACACTGATGTTTCTCTCCCTTTCTCCCTTCCCCTTTCTCTAAAAATCAATTTAAAAAATTTAAAAACCACAGAAGAATAGAAACAAAAATGCCAACTGTGGTTACCTCCATGGGTGGGATTTAGGTAATTTTCACTTTCTCCTCTTCTGCTTACCTGGACCTTAGGATTTCTATTCAGGGACACACACTTGATGCCTCTGCTCCCTTCCCACGCCTACACCCCGACAATCTGGCCAAAAGCCAACGAACAGTTTCATACTGACATGTCTCGTCATACAGAACCATTGTGCAAACACTATTTGGAACAAGTTCATCTAGGATGAAGCCAGCGACCTCACCTCACCCCTCTCCTCTCCGCCCAGGGCTGACCGGGCTCTATTGCCTACATCCTCTGCAAACGCTTAACACACCTGACATCCTCCTGTGCATTTTATTTTATTTTTTAAAGGGGGACTTTATTACAAGATTTTATTATTTTTAGAGAGAGGGTAAGGGAGAGAGGCAGAGAGGGAGAAAGAGAAACATCCATGTATGGTTGCCTTTCACCTGCCTCCAGCTACGGACCTGGCTGGAGACCTGGTCATGTGCCCTGGCTGGGAATCGAACCAGCGACCTTTGGGTTTAGCAGGCTGGCGCCTTATCCACTGAGCCACCAGCCAGGGCTGTTCTGTGTATTTTAAATGTCCCTGAGAGCTCCGTGTTTCTGTTCTCTATCACTGCAAAATAATATACCCAAAGTTTAGTGGCTGGAAGCAGCCATGATTTACTAGGTGCTCAGGGAGCTGCCATCTGAATGGCGCTTGGTAGGAAGAGCTTGTCCCAGCCCCACAGTGTCACCTTGGCAGCCGGCCAGCAGGGGCCACCCCGGTCTTAGCTCGGCAACCTGGGCGCTCAGCGTGGGGCGTGGTCCCCCGTGGGCCGTCTTTGCGTGTCCACTTGCCTTCCCCCCCCGGCATGCTGACCTCAGGTGGCTTCCAGGGCATCTGTCCCAGAGCGCGGTCCTACCGGGGAGACTGAAGCAGCTGGCCTCTCGCTTCCTGCATGGGACACGCGAGCAGCCTGCCCAGCCCGGGTCCAAGGGGGTACTAGGGGGGTGGCAGGGGGATGCCCCCCGCTGGGGGCTGCCGGAGGAACAGCCTCGCACAGCATCTACAGGAGTATTCTGGCAAGGTCTCTGGAAATGCACACCGTTGGATTATTAATGGAATTTATATTTCCCTAGATAGAAATTCTTCAACTCAGCAATATCTGCCAAAGGATGGTTCGTTATAGATTTTATTGCTAATGGGCACCTCTCACTTGACATCGTGCGCATTTGATCGGTTCCAACCTCTTAAAATGACTACTTTCATATGCCACTCAACCAGATCGCTGTCATTTAAAGATCACCATCTACTTTCCGTTCCCGGAAACGCGGCTAAGGACACGGGTGCATGTGAGCTCCATCTGGCTTGGGCTCCAGGCTTCTTTGATGAGATTCAAGACACAGTGAACATCTTGGAGACATGCTCCCCAACTTCTCCAGCCGGGTTAGCCAGCGTTCGCCACCGATGGGCAGAGGGACCGAAGGAGGCCCTGGACATCCTGCTGAAGTCACTCGGGCTGTGGTGGCCGGAAGCCTGGCATGTGACCAGCAGATGTCGTGACTGATCCCCCCATCCCACTGCTCTGTCTCCCACTGCAGTCTTGCTCCTTAGGGGTCTCTCTCTCTTCTGCATTTCCTCCTTGTCCTCCTCTGCTGGTTCATTGCCAAACTGTTATACTTGGGACAAGAGAGCAAGTCCCCCTAAGGTGGAGACAGTGCCAGCACCACATCCCGACTGTCCCTGGGCCCCTTGTACCTGCCCCCATGCTGGTGGCCGACGCGCCCCTGGTTCCTTGCTTCCAGACAGATCCGGGGAAGCTCGCCCGCACCCACCACGACCAAGCCCCCAGCAGACCCCTCCGCCACGTGGCCCAGCTTCTGCAGCACAAAGCTGGGCCGTTCAGTAGGCTCTTCCTGGGACACAGCCTGCGGCTTCTCTCCCGTCCGTCTCTCTGATGGCCCCCAAGCAGGCTCCCCTTTCCCTGCTGGGACGGTGATGTCCCCAAAGGCCTGTGCTTGGCCCCCTTTTGGTCCTCAACTTTGTTCCAGGCTGGAGAGGTTCTTCACCTTGGCTCTAGGACCTCACAACCTGGGATCCTGGATCCAGGACACAGGGGGAGAGTTTTGAGTGTTACTTTGCTGGAGAGATTCCCAAAGTGAGGTGTGACCCACACGGGGAGAAACCACCCCGATCACGCAGGCCAGTCACCCTGTCCTGGCTTTGCCCAGTCTCCACAGGACCGGGATTTCTTTTTTATTTATTTACTTAAAAAAAAATTCTGTTATATTATTTTTTAGAGAGAAGATAAGGGAGAGAGGCAGAGAGGGAGAGAGACATCCATGTACGGTTGCCTTTCACCTGCCTCCAGCTACGGACCTGGCTGGAGACCTGGCTTATAACCTGGTTATGTGCCCTGGCTGGGATCGAACCAGCGACCTTTGGGTTCGCAGGCTGGCGCCTTATCCACTGAGCCACCAGCCAGGGCTTATTTATTCACTTCTTATTTCAGAAGAAGATTTCTGAATCTTCTTCTCTGGCTTCTGTATCTTTCTGAAGAAGGAGGTACCCAACCTAAATGTCTCACGGTAACTTCATGTCCTTCTGTCCAAGACCCCGCTCATTAGCTTCCCCTGAAATCCAGATTCGTTCTCTTACCAAAGCTACGAAAGTGACCTTTGTTTGTCTCATCATATTCCACAGGTGCCCAAGCCCGTTCCTTCTGCGCTTCCCGCGTCCTGTCTGAGCCTGTGTCTGCCAGCCAGCTCCGCCTTGCGCCTTGGTTCCAGCCGGGCACTGACAGCGCTGCCTGTGAGGAGCCGACAGCAAACGTTTGAGCCACGCAGGCCATGTGGTGTCCACCGCAGCGGCTCCATCGGATGGTCTCTGTGGCTCAAAAGCACCCCCCGCTTATAACACATGGACGAATAAAGGTGGCTGGTTCCCAAAGAACTAGTCACGGACACCGAGGAGCTGGACTGCACCAGGGTCTAGCTTACTGCTCCCCACTCAGGTGTCCCAGCTCCGCTGCGGAACGGGCTTCTCCCTCCAGAATTTCCCCCGCAGATCCACCTGCTCCCCGAGCGAGTGTCCTAAGGACGCTGTGGGCGCCCCTCTCCTGCTTCCAGCCTGCAGCGCCCCCCCAGTCGCCTGAGTGCGGGTCTCAATCTCAGCACCGCTGAGAACTCGGGGGGCTGTTCTGCACCTACGGGGGTCCTGGGCAGCCCGTTCCATCATCCGGAGCCAATATCTTCGCAGCCTCCCTGGTAGCCGTGAAAAATGCCTTTGGTGTTGCAGGATCGTCCCCGGCTGAGGGCCCTGGTCCCGGGCAGGAACACAAGGTGCCCCCCATCTCCCACCACCCCCCCCGCCACCCCCAGGCACCAGCCGCCCTGAGCCCAGGTTCCGGGGAGGAAGGGACTTTGCGATCCAGATTCTTTGGGCCGATCTCTTACCATCAAACTGGCGTGAGACGGGTTAACAAGAGAAGATGACCGCATGTCATTCCCTACGTAGGCATGGGAACCCCATCTACACGAGGGGTTCCGCGACAGAAAGAGAAACTGAGGCACCTGAGACATTCTGAGCTAGGGGTGAGGTCAGGCACAGTGGGACCTCCTAGGGTCACGGCAGGGAGTGACTGTCACCCCCCTAGGAAGGGAGAAGGGCATTTCTGTGATAACTCTCCCTGCGGGCCGGGCTCCAGATGTAAATTCTCCCAGAGGGTCCAGGGTGAAGAGCCGTGTTGGCTGCCCGTAGCTCTACATGACCACGCTTTGGGTGGCCCATTCTGAACCCCACCCAGGCATGGGGTTCCCCTCCTCCCTGCAGGAACCCCTCCCTCCTGTGATGGCGCAAATGCCCCAGTGAGGCCCACAGCCCCGGCCTGTGTGCTCTCCAGCCCAGGGATCCCAGCCCCTCGGCTGTCACCCCTGCGCTCCCCCGTCCAAGCCCTGAGATACCTCAGCCTTACACTGATGTTTGCCTGTTGAGTTGTATGCCCCTTAGAGCTTGGGCTGTGCCTGATGCCCCGGGGTGAACACAGAGGTGGGTAAACTGAGGCACAGACAAGGCGTCCATGGGGTTAGAGCCCAGGACCGAGAACGTGGTGTTGGTGCCGGAGGCCAGTCTCCCCAGGCCCCTGTGCTCCGTCTCACTCTGCCCCAGGGACCCCATTCCTGGCCAGGTGGTTTTGGTGTCTGAAAACTTTGCTCTTATTGGTAAGCAGGGACCGTTTCTGGGAACCCTACCAGGGCCCTGGGGTTCACCAGCCAGTGCCATGGGTGACCGGCTCCCGGTGCGGTGACAGGCAGCCTGCAGACCCGGCCGAGGTGACCGGAGGGGTGAGGACAGCCGCCTCCCGCCCAGGCTGGGAAGCCAGGTGAGCGGGGAGTCTGTAAGTCGGGGTGCGCCAGCTGCCAACACCCTGGGGCCTCAAGTGCCACGAGGGCTCCCAGCTGCTCCGAGCGGGGAGAGTGGCTGCCGTGAACGCCTGCTCAAGAACAACACCGTGGAGACGCCCTGGGCCTCCCTCCACAGCTACCCCAGGACTAGACAACCGGAACTCCAGAAAATCGCACCGCACGGGCATCCAACGGTATAAAGAAGAAACGCTCATCCAGACGGCAGGAGGGTGGAGCCAGGACGGAGCCACGCGGGTTGGCCGGACCTCGGCTGTGGCCACCGGCCAGTGGAAAGCACTGCCACAATCTTTAAAAGCAGGGACACCTGGGGAGCCCTCCCAGCGCCAGACCAGGCTGCGTGGCCCACGGTCCCAGTGCCGGGGGCACCGCGTGTAACCGGAGGTCTGGGCTCCACCCCAGGTGACTGCGGGCATCTTGGGCGTCTGTCGTTGGTCCCGTAACCTCACTACATCCTGCACAGGCTTCACCTCGGGCAGGACTGTTGACTGACGCCCTCACACTTCTTGCAGAGTCTCTTCCCTTTAGCAGGACCCCCCGGGGAACACAGGGGCGACTCCAGCGCATGAAACCGGCAGCAGAGCCGCGCCTGGGTGCTCCAGGGTCAGCTGGAAGTGGGTGCGGTGTAGCCACCCGGCCCCCCACGGCTGGCCCGGCCCCCAGCTCTGCCCCCAGCTGCCAGGCTCCCGTGGCATCCGTCACCACTCAGAACCCTGCGAGTGTTCTGTCTCCATGGTAAACAGGCGCCTAGCAACCAGGGCTGATCAGCGGGGCTGGGGGAGGGGAGGTCGGCAGGTCCGGACAACTGTCCCTCACGCTGCTCTGACACAGGAAGTGGTGGCATTTCACAGTCCCTGGGGCGGAAGAGAGGGCAGGTCGCAGCCTGGGCAGGGGTCTCGTAGGCCCACCTGGCTCCGCAGCAAACCTTGGGGGTCCCAGCAGGGCCACATCCCTTTCTGTGCCCATTCTTCCCAATTTCACGTTTTCTTCTGCGGGAGGATCCCGCTGCTGCCCACAAGGGTGCCAGGGCTGTCCCTCCCCCAGGCGCTCGCTCTCCTTGCCGGTGGTCCCTGTGGGCAGGCAGGGCCCATGACTCAGGGGGTCCCCACAGCTACCAACTACAGGACCTGGACGCCAACCTAACATCTCAGGTGGAGTCAGAACTGGGAAACTCTTAGTCACGGGGTCGGTGGAGCCCACACATCCTGCTCAAGTTTCCCTGAAGGGGGTGACTCTGCCCCCAGTGACACGGTGACCCAGGCTTCTCCCCCGCCGTGTGACCCCCACTTTCATCAGCCCACACCCCTACGCTTCCCCGGGAAGGGTCTCCAGTCCATTGAATCTCGTTCTTCTACCTGACTGGCTGGTATGGGTTAAATTGGGGGTCCCACCCCCAATATATTGACCTTAGAATGTAACCTTATTTGGAGTTAACCCGAGGTCACTGGGTGGCTCTGACCCAGTACGACTAGTGTCCTTATTAGAAGGATAGATGTGGACAGGGACACAGTCACAGCCCAGCAGAGGAGGTGGGGACACTGCCTTTGGGTTCAGGCCTTGTCCTTCCAAATGCGCTGCCCACCCTTGCCCTGAAGTGACTGCTCTCCCCCGGGCACCGCGAAGGTCCACGGTCCTGCCCTTCCGCCGAGTTACTGCCAAAGCTGCAGGGCTGCTGGTCCGCGAACTGACCTCCGCTGGGTTCCCGCCTGGGAGGTGCAGACAGTGGCCCCGAGCCCACAGCTGGTGGCTTGGCTCCGAATCAAAGGCCCTCACAGCCCACACACCACAACGGGGCGGGCAGTCAGTGGCTCCAAGTGCGACGTGAACTCCAGCTCAGTGTGGTTTGGCCACATGAATCACCGGCCACACGACCACATCAAACCCCAGCTTCCCTGCATGGGGAGGAAGGTTGTCCCTGGAGACTGAATGGTGCGCCCCCCCCCCACCCCCCATAGCCACATCCTTCTACCCAGAACCTGTAAGCGCTACCTTCTGAGGCAAAGGGGACTGTGCGGATGTGGTGAAATTAAGGGTCTTGCCAAGGGGATAGCAGCCTGGGCTATCTGGGTGACCCCAAACTAATCCCAGGGGTCTTACAAGAGGAAGAGAGAGGAGGGTGAGAGGCAGCAGATGGGAGCACTGCACTTGGATGTGGCCACCAGCCAAGGAGCCTGGGCAGCTACTCGAGGCTGAAAAGGCAGGGAGACCTTCCTCCAGAAGGATCCAGCCGCCAGCAAGTGGGTCTGAGCCTGTGAGCCTCTGACCTGCAGAGAAGTGAGACTCATATGTGCCAATTAGACTCCCGTTTGGGGTCACTGGACACAGTAGCAACAGGGCACTAAGGCATGTGCACCCCAGTCCAGAAGCACGGGAGTCGGGGCAAGGATGTCCCTGGTGAGGGATCTGATGCGATCTCACAAGACAAACGGGAGAAATGGGAGCGAGGGCCCAGCGCGAAGATGGAGGTGTTAGGAGGAAACATCGTGGCTGAGCCGAGTTGTGGCCAAGAAGTGGCGAGAGCCAAGCTTAGAGCACAGCAGGGCCAGTGCGCAGCGCCCGTACTCCCGCCAGGGAGTGAGCGTGGAGCCTGCGGCTGCCAGGGGTCGAGGGGAGCGGGGCTGGTCAGTAGCCCATTAGGAACAGGAGCGGCCAGGCGCCGGGTTTCAGGACACCTGTCAGGCGGCTGCTGCAACTGTCCTGCCCAGGGACAGTGAGGCTGGCGAAGACCCCGGCGGGGGAAGGGCATCACGGGGGTGGGGAGGTGAGAAAAACAAGCCCCTGAGGTTGGTCTGACGTGGGAGCTGAAGGGAAGGAATCCAGCTCATGGGCAGGGCTCTGGTCTGGGGGCCGCAGGGCCAGGTGGCGGAGAGATTGCAGCCAGACGTTGGAGACGTGGTGGTCACAAGCTTTGCCTGGGGGGTGGCATTAAACATGGGAGACGGGACACCGGCACGGGAGGGCAGGTGGGAGAAGAGGAACTCCTGGGGAGACGAAGAAGGAACAGAGAGGTAAAAGGAGAATCACAGAAGTGGACAGCAGGGTTTCTAGAAGGAAAGCGTATCAGCTACAGCTGCTGTAACAAAACACACAAGTCCTCACGATGCTGCCAGCGATCCTGGAACTGTGGCAAAATGACGGAACAGGACCAATTTGATCGCCCACCATGTTTGGCAATGAGGAAGTTCCTGGCGACGCTGGGGAACAAGTTCGGTGACATGGCGGGGGGAGCAGGCGGAAGGCAGGGTACAGGGCGAGGAGGCAGCGTGCAGGGATAGAGGCGGCAGGTGTGGGACCCTCGTCCGTGAGTTTGGAGTGTGGGGTAAGGAGGGAAGAGGGGGAACAGGGCCAAGTAAAACTGCATTGGGTCAGGTCAGGCAGTACTGGAGTAGCTGTCATGTGTGGGGCTCAACAGGGGACATTTCTCAACAAGCGTCCCAGCCTGGTGCCCAGGCCTGAGGCCGGGACTCGGGTGAGGTGGAGCCTGTGACACCACCCAGGACAGAGGGAGCCCAGGAGAAGCTGGTCTGGGGGCCGAGAGCCGTGGTCCTGGACCCACCGAGGTCAGTGCCGACCTCCTCGGAGCGTGAGACACCCCTGAAGCTCCGCAGACCATTCTGTTCCAAAGATACAGTTTGGGGGCCAAAAATAGGTTGACCCTCCATGGATTTGAGGAGGAATCACGGGTCACATCAAGACTTAAGAAACCCCTGGGCGAAGCCTTCCTACAGCTAAGCCCGCACATGCCCTCAGCATCTCTGGTTTCCGTGACAGTCTGTGTCTAGAGGGGACCATGCCTCACACTGGCTGCCCTGCCTGCCTCCCTGGGGGTCGGGCTGCCAATCAACCACCTGGTCAGAGGCGGACCCCCTGTCCCACCGGAGCATCCCCCAGGCCCTGCCCAGGGGACGTTCACAGACATCACTCTTTGTGGGCCATGTTCAGAGTCTTCGTGGGAGTCTTGCCCCCTGAAAGAAAAACGCTGCTGAGCTCCCGTTTGCTGTGTCGCCGCATGGGTCCCGCGTGCAGAGTAGGGGTGCGGGAGCAGGGGGCACCCTCCCTCCGGCCCACAGCTCGACCCCCGACCCCCCTGTGGCCAAGGTCAACCATCCGCCCCGCGCTCCCTGCTCACGATCTATCAGCCAACACACGAAGTGGCCACAGTGCGGGAAGTGTATTTCACAGTCGTCGTAAAAGTACACGCGCTTAGTAAGGCTGCCACGCACGGTCCTCCCCTGCGGCCGACCCGTCCCACGACGCCGACCTTTCCTCTCGGACCTCACGCGGGTGGGCCGGCCCAGGTGACGGACGCACCGGGTACAGGCGTGGCTCCGAGGGACGACACACGTTGTACTTACCAAAGGGACAGCCAGGCTTCCCATGGAAATATAATAAAATCATTCAGCATTGGCCATTTCCTCTCACCCACTTCATACACGTCGGGCGCTCCCACGCACGAAGCACAACCCCGCCCTGGACCCCTCCCCCCGGCTGGGGGTGCAGAGCACGCAGGTCACAGCTCGAGGCCTGAGGGGGCCGTGGTGGTGACGTGTGACAGTCCGCAGCTGTGTTTGCAGGGAGTGGGGGGGCGGCAAACAGTGACACCCGTGACACCGGTGCTCACGAGACGGGGACGCGCTCAAGGGTAGCAGGCCGGGAACTGACAAGGCACAGGGTGCAGCCGTTGGAAACGGTTCCTTCCCCATGGAAACCCACGCTCACGTCCCGTGCAGAAAGGGCCTTTTCCACGTGCCGTCTGCTCCCAAAGCCCCGGCTTTGGTGGAACGTCCTGGAACCCGCATGGAGCCCAGCAATGGGCACAGCCAGGGGCCGTGGGCACAGCCAGGGGCCGTGGGCACAGCCAGGGGCCGTGGGCACAGCCAGGAGCCGTGGGCACAGCCAGGGGCCGTGGGCACAGCCAGGAGCCGTGGGCACAGCGGCTGCGGTCGGTCGTCCGCTCAGCCAGGGCCTGGCAGCTGGCAGCTCCCGCGGGGGGCAAACCTGTCGCTCCGTGAGGGACATGGGGCAGGGGAGGTCCCCGCAGGCCGGTGAGCGAGATGAGCCACCCTGCTGGCCGCCCGCCCCTGCGCACACACGGGTCCTGCCGTTCACAAGGGCCGGGGCAGCTTCGGACGCGCCCAGAGGCAGTGGCTTCCTCTCCCGCAGGTCACAGCCGAGGACTTGGGGCCATCGCAGGATCGCCCTCCTGGACTCACCGCTCAGCCGCGCTGCTCATGAGCCAGGGGTCCCCCAAGTGCTGGGCCGGGCCCCACGTGGAGACAGACCCTGGCCGCACCTGCGGCTGCCTCCTGGCCACCAGGTGTGGAAGCAGAGCGGCGACTCCAGAGCTTCTCTGAGGACCCGGCTGCCCCCAGAGAAGACACATCTGTCCTTGGGGGGGTCGAGCCAGGCCAGCGGAGCCCTGAACTGGGCTCACCCCCTAATAGCTGGAAAACCCCGGCACAGGGTCCCGTGACTCCAGGTGTGTCCCAAGCCGACCGTCACCATTTTCTCTGTAAATAACCGACGGAAACTGTCCTGCACCCTCTGAAGGCTCAGGGCTCCGCTGCTGCCCTGGCCTGGACACGGGGCCGCCTGCCCTGCAGGTCCCCATGGGCCACCGGTCATGACGGACACCTCTGGGGTGGCGCTGTGCCTGGAAACACGAGGTTGGTGGGACCCCTTCCCGTTTCCCCACCAGGTTCCCAAATCACGTGGACCCAACGATGCCACATACAGAAAACCACCTTTGTGATCAACCCATGAGCAAGTTTCAACCAAAAAGGAGGGAACCTCAAAACGTAGCTTCAGAAACGGTGACCCCTTTGCTCTCCTTCCACCGGGTCCCCACCGTCTGGCGCAGGTCTTGTCCAGCGGCCCCTCCCCACTCAGAGGGGTCGGCCCGGGCGGCCCAGGCTCCGGCCCATCTCCCGTGAGGTAGTCAGTCACCTCTGCAAACGAAGGAAACCGTAGCCCCTCGCTAAGAGAATGACCGAGAGGCACAGGCAGCGCACAGTGAAGACAGGTCCGGGGACCGTCTGTGATGGGAGTGGCCCCGGCGGGGGCTGGACATTCACCGGGAGCCAGTGGGGCTGCGGGAGGCAGGAGGTGGCCATCGTCAGCTGCCCGCACGCAGGACAGAGCCCTGTGGCCCTGAGGAGGCTGCAGGGGAGGCTCTGGTCACCGCTGTCCTTAGCAGCACCCGGTCCCACCGCCGGCCC
>PVIW01010038.1:0-47182 GCA_004026585.1 Noctilio leporinus
GGCTGGTGCAGCCACTGTGGAAAACAGTATGGGGTTTCCTTAAAAAACTAAAAATGGAACTGCCTTTTGATCCAGCAATTCCACTACTTGGACTATACCCAAAGAATCCTGAAACACCAATTCATAAGAACCTATGCACACCTATGTTCATAGCGGCACTATTTACAATAGCCAAGTGCTGGAAACAGCCTAAGTGCCCTTCAGTGGGTGATTGGATCAAAAAACTTGGTATGTTTACACAATGGAATTCTATATAGCAGAAAGAAAGAAGGAACTTGTACCCTTTGCAACAACATGGATGGAACTGGAGAGTATTATGCTTAGTGAAATAAGCCAGTCAGTGAAGGACAAATATCATATGATCTCACCCATTACAGGACAATAATGAGCAAAACTAACAACAAGCAAAACAGAACCCAATATGTGAATACAAGGAATAGGCCCTCAGTGCTCAGGGGGAAAGTGGTTGGGGGGAGGGGGGAGGGGGGGCAGAGGCAAGAAAGGGGATCAGTTTAGACAAGAACCTAGTGTAAAGGAACCATGGACATGGACAACAGGTGGGATTGACTTTGGGTGGGTGGGGAGGGGGACAGAGAGGAGCAAAAAGGGGATGGATGTAATACAACAACAATAAAATTTTAAATATATATATAAAGAACTTCTTACACGATTCAACACCAGGGACACAGACAGCCCAATTAAAAAATGGGAAAAGGACTTGAACAGACAGCTCTTTGTGGAAGACATACAAAAGGCCCAAAGGCATGTGAAAGAATGCTCAACATCATTAGCTATCAGAGAAATACATATTGAAACCACAATGAGGTACCACCTCACACCTGTCAGAATGGCAATCATCAACAAATCAGCAAACTGTTGCGAGGATGTGGGGAAAAGGGAACCTTGGTGCACTGTTGGTGGGAATGCAGGCTGGTGCAGCCACTATGGAAAACAGTATGTAATTTCCTTAAAAAACTAAAAATGGAACTGCCTTTTGATCCAGCAATTCCACTACTAGGATTATACTCAGGGAACCCTGGAACACCAATTCAGAAGAACCTATGCACCCCTATGTTCATAGCAGTGCTATTTACAATATCCAAGTGCTGGAAACAGCCTAAGTGCTCATCAGTGGATGAATGAATCAAAAAGTTTTGGTACACCTGCACAATGGAATATACTACACAGCAGAAAGAAAAAAAGAAACTCCTACCTTTGCAACAACATGGATGAAACTGAAGAGTATTATGCTTAGTGAGATAAGCCAGTCAGTGAAAGACAAATACCATATGATCTCACTCAATGCAGAAGATTAATAAAAAAAAAAAAAAAAAAAAATAGAACTAGAGACATGGAAACAAGGAACAGACTTTCAGTGTGCTGAGGAGAGGTGGGAGGAGAAAGAGGCAAAGAAGGGAAACAGTTTAGTCAAGAAACTAGTATAAATGACCTATTGACAACATGTGAGAATTGACTGTGGGAGAGGGGAGAGAGAGGGTGGAGCAGAAAAGAACAGTGGGGGTAAAATGGGATAAATGTAATACAACAACAATAAATTATTTTAAAAATAAATAAATAATATTTAGCCCTGGCTGGTGGCTCAGTAGATAGGCACTGGCCTGCATACCCAAAGGTTGCTAGTTCGATTCTCAGTCAAGGCACATAGCCAGGTTTCAAGCCAGGTCTCCAGCCAGATTTGTAGCTTCAGGCAAGTGAAAGGCAACCATACATTGGAAAAAATAATAATAACTTAAAAACTTAAAAGAAAAAACACTGTACCCAAAATATACAAATAACTCATAAAACTCAACACTAATAAAACTACTTTGTCCAATGTAGAAAATAGCCAAAGATCTAAACCACAGATGGCAAACACAAGGCCCACAGGCCAAATCTGGCCCTCCACCTCGTTTTATCCAGCTCAGCACCTTCAGCTTGCACCTTGTTTTGCTTAACTGTTAAAAGAGTAGTTACATTTATACAGTCCTAAAATTACATTCGGCCCTTTAAAAGCCACATCAAAACTGATGTAGCCCCTAGAGAAAATGAGTGTGACACCCTTGATCTAAACAGATGTCTTATCAGAGAAGATATATAGATGGCAAACAATCAAGTAAAATATGTTCAACATCATATGTAATTATGCAACTTCAAATTAAAACAAGAATGAGATACTTCTATATATCTATGAAATGACTAAAATCTAGACATTGACACTGCCAAATGCTGGTAAGGATGGGAAGCAACAGGAATTCTCACTCATTGCTGATGGGAATGCAAAATTGTACAGCCACTTTGGAAGACAGTTGGCAGTTTCTTAAAAAACTAAACATATTGTTACTATATTATCCAACAATTGAAGTAATTAATATTTCCTCAATTGAGCTGAAAATTTACATTCACTCAACAACCTGCACATAGATGTGTATAGAAGCATTATGATTAATTTCTAAAATGTGGAAGCAATATAAATGTACTTAAATCGGTAAATGGGAGGATTGGTAAAGTGGGGAAGAAGACAGCAGCAAGGAGGAAATGGGATGAATGTAGTACAACAACAATTAAATTAAAATTTAAAAATAGGTGAATGAAAACAACATTAAAGCCATACAATGAAATTTTATTCAGCATTAAAAAGAAATTTGCTATCAAACCAAAAAAAGTCATAGAGAAAACATGAATGCATATTGCTAAGTTAAGGAAACCAATCTGAAAAGGCAACAAACTGATGGTTTCAACTATATGCAGTCTGGAAAAGGCAAAACTAGACAGAGTAAAATAAGTCTGTGGCTGCTAGCAGTTCAGGGGAAGGGGAGAAGGGCAAAAAGGAGGGAAAGCAGGATGAATGGAGGGAGCACAGGCCATTTTTACAACAGTGCAACTGTGGTGTAAGATGCTAGAATAGTAGCTATATAACATTTTGTGCTTCTCAAAACCACACTATTCTGTAAGATGCTGCTTTTGCAAAACCACAAAATGTACAACATAAAGAGTGAACTCATGTAAGCTATGGACTTCAGTTAATAATAATGCATCAATATTGGTTCACTAGTTCTAACAGGTGTCCTTCAGTAATGCAAGATGTTAATAATAGGGAAATTGTGTGCAGCAGAAGAGAGAGTTTCCTGTTTCTGCCCAGTTTCTCTGTGAACCTAAAAGTGCTCTAAAAAGGCTATTAATTTTTTTAACCTGTAAACAAACATAGTTCTGCTCTAATGTTGAAAGTCTCAGAACAAAAGTAGAGCACAGTTTATTACCCAAAGTGACATCTACACATAATTTTCAAGGATAATTTTTCAATAAGTAGCCTAAGACTGCTTACTCAGATTCCAAGTAAATAAGCCAACTTTGGTCAATAGCTGTGATTCATCTTGGCCTGTTTTCTACAAAACAGAAATATATTCTCTATTAGTTACTTCACTGAATTGCTTCTTTTTTATAATTTTTATTTTTCAATTACTATTAACATACAATATTATATTAGTTTCAGGTGTACAACCCAGTGATTAGATATTATATAACTAAGTGAACATCCTGACAAATTCTCACACCCATCTGACACCATACATACTTATTAGAATATTACTGACTATATTCCCTATATTACTTTATATACCCATGACTATTCTGTAACTATCAATGTGTACTTATTTATCCCTTCACACACTCCCAACCACTCTTCCATTTGGCAGCTGTGTCCATGAGTCTATTTCTATTCTGTGTTCATTTATTTTATTTTTTAGATTGAACTGTTAATTGCTATCATTTTATTATTCATATTTTTATCTCTTTTTCTTCTCTTTAAAAAAGAAACTTTAACATTTCATGTAATACTGGTTTGGTAGTGATGAATTTCTTTAGCTTCTTCTTGTCTGGGAAGTTCTTTATCTGCCCTTTAATTCTAAATGATAGCTTTGCTGGGTGCAGTAATCTTAGTTATAGGTACTTGTTTTTCATCACTTTGAATATTTCTTGTCAACCCCTTCTGGCCTGTAAAGTTTCTATTGAGAAATCAGATGACAGTCTTATAAGAACTTGTTCTTTATATCTGTAGTTGTAGGACTTCTGTTCAGCAAGATTTCAGATGGCTCTGAATGATGGTTGTTCTTTAGTTTACTTATAATTTTGATGTGATTATGGGAGGATGTGACTACCACATTCACCTACACTGCCACCTTGACTGGTTGAATTATTTCATGTTTCATTCTCCAGAGCCTTCTACATAAAACACTTTAAAGCCCTTTCATACCTGACATTTATATTATTACTATTATTATTATTATTATTATTATTATTATTATATCACTCCCCTGCTTTCCTTCAACAAAATCAAGCTTATCTTCTCTTAGCCATGGATTTTCTTTCTCATCTCTGTTTTTCATAGAGATTCCCAGGATTTCATACCTCATTTTCTTCCTTGCTATCTTTTTATCCTAGTTTCAATAAATTACTATTTTTGAATTCTTTTCTGAATTCTTTCTCTATTTCAAGATCTTTCTAAAGAGTCAGTTTACAACCAAGTCTCAGATAATCAACTTGGGCTAATATACAACAAAAAAAAATTTTTCAATAGTGAAAATGAAGTAACAGTGAGAGTATGTCATTCTGAGCTAAAGATCATAGAGTGAGTAAACTCTGAAGTGTATATCAGACTGACTTCTGTATCACAAACTAATACTCTTCCACTGGACATTGTAATCTTAAATAAGGAAAATAATGGTATGCAGTTGCTCTCCTATCACTTAACAGAGAGAGTTGAATATCAAGAAATGCTTAAATATGATTTACAATAAGCACAAGTATTTAGAAATCAAAACTATAACTTCTTGTCTGATACTATATAATTTAAATGTAAATTAAATTGATAGGTGGTTTTAATTGATAACTAAGAATGTATGTTTAGGGATAGATTAATTTGGAGGGTATTTATTTTTACTACTACCATTATTTATCTGCTATTACAAAAAAGAGGCAAGAGAGAATCACAATTCAGAAATAATGCAAAGATATTCTGGGAAAAAAGTAATTCTTCTGAAAAACACTGATATCTAAAACTGGCATCCATGTTGTAACTCATGAATATAGAAAGTTCAGATCATCAGGAGATACCACCTCATACTTACTAGAATGGATATTATAAGAAATAGCGTATCTCGGTGAGGCAGTAGAGAAAAGGGAACCCTGTGTACTATTTGTGGGAGTGTAAATTGTTGCAGGCATTTCAAAAATTTTTTGAAGTGTAATTTTCAAGTGATCCAGCAATCCCACTACTGGGTATACTATATCAAAAAATAAATTATAACAACAGAATCTCTAAGAGACATCTGCACTTCTCATGTTTATTGCAGCATTATTCATGATAACCAAGATATAGAAACAATCTAGGTGTCCACTGATGAATGAATAGGTAAAAAAAATTTCCAATGATAGATATAGATGATAGATGATAGATTATATATAGATAATTATTCAGTTATATAAAAAAAAGAAAACCCTGCCATTTGTGACAATATGGATGGAATTTGAGAGTATTATGCTAAGTGAAATGTCAGACAGAAAGATATAACATTGTATAATCTCACTTATATATGGACACTTAAAAAAACTGAATTTGTAGATACAGAGAATAGATTCCTGATTGCTGAGGTGGGGGTAAGAAGTGGGCAAAATGGATTGAAGGCAGTCAAAATGTATAAGCTTTCATTTATAAAATGAGTAAGTTCTGGTGATGTCATGTACAGCATGGAGACTATAATTAATAATACTGCATTGTACATTTGAAAGTTGATAGAAAAATAGATCTTAAAAGTTTCCATTACAATAAAAAAAATTAAATATGTGTGTTAACAGATGTTAACTCAACTTACTCAACTCATTGTGGTAATCATTTCACAATGAATAATATATCAAATCAGTATGTTGTACACCTAAACTAATAAAATGTCAATTACATTGCACTTTGATCAATTTAAAGTTAAGATCTGGTATGGGTACAGCCCAAATCTTCAAACATGTAAGTACCTTTAAAAATAACAGATACAGTTACGAACTTCTTCATTGAGCCAGCATCCACAAAGCAAAATCTTTTTTTCTGCCAACTAAATTAACAGAGAGACTCTGGTTTGAGCCTTGTTAACACTATAGTGTGCCCGATATGAAATATCAAACACTATCTGTGGGATAATGCAGTATAAAATAGCACTTCAATAGAACTTGAGATTTTTTAAAGTTCCACCATATTGAATATTATTTTCATAAAAACACCTTAAGCATTACTGAATCATTATTTCTATTTGTGGTCAAGATTGTTCTTTCCTATATTCATTATCTGATCAAAACTGACCATTGATTTACACTCACCTGGTTACTTTCACAACCCCTTTGTACTTTAAGATAAGGTCCAGATATCTTACAAAGGTCTTTCAACAGCCCTTTCATGTCCCATGCTAACACATCCCCTCTTCCATTTGTGTGGAAGTTTTTGTTACTGTTCACACATTATGACCCATCTCTCAAGACTGGAGTCAAATGTCACCCACTCCCTCTACCTTCCCAAAAAGACTGCATCATTTCTTCCTCCATGTTTCTATATTACAAGGTACTCATGAGCTATTTTATTATGGTTAATACATACCTATCTTTCTTGGAAGACCATACATTGTGATGGCATGAACAATGTCTTTCATCTGGGTCTCTTGAACATCTGGCCCAAATAACAGAATCCATGGATAATTTTTAAATAAAGAAACAAAGTCAATGTGAACCCAAAAGTCACTGGTTTGATTCCCAGCCAGGACACATAATCAGGTTGCCAGCCAAGTCTCCAGCCAGGTCCATAGCTGGAGGCAGGTGAAAGACAACCATACATTGATGCCTCCCTCTTTCCCTCTCTGCCTCTTTCCCTTCCCTTCTCTCTCTAAAAATAATAAATAAAATAATTTTTTAAGAAAGAAGCAAAGGCAAATTTTATTTTATTTTAGTAAGAATTTTTACAAAAAATGTCTTTCTAGTTTCTAGAATATTTCTTCTTTTTTTTAAGATTTTATTTATTATTTTTAGAGAGAGGGGAAGGGAGAGAGGCAGAGAGTGGGGAGACATCAATATATGGTTGCCTTTTACCTGCCTCCAGCTACAGACCTGGCTGGAGACCTGGCTTGCAACCTGGTTATGTGCCCTGGCTGGGAAATCAAACCAGCCACCTTTGGGTTCTCAGGCCATCACCTTATCCACTGAGCTACCAGCCAGGGCCTCTAGCATTTTTAGGACAACATACTTTTTTATGTCAAGTTAAAACAATTGGGGTAATATAAGAAATAAACTCAGCAAAACTTTATTTCTGATAATATATAAAATTACTCTAAAAATCTGAGAAAACACACCAGTAAAAAAAGAAAAATAAATAATACCCTATAACCAGATGATAACCATTTTACATTTTAGTTTACTTCTTTTTAGTGCTTTTTAATTTTTTATATGATGGGAATTATATTGTACAAGCATTTTATAAGTCTCATATATTATATCATAAGTTTATATCATTAATAAAATTTTCAAGATAATTTATTACATTCATACCCCTTGCTCACAATATGTGCTCTTCATATGTTTTACTATTTTGAATAACATTAGAAGAAATAATTTTACACACAAATTTTAGTGAGCATTCATTATTGCCTCAGAAAGGAACTATGTCCTTAGAATTTGAGTTATTGGTTATGAACATTTAAGGCTCTTAAATCAAATATTAATTTGATTTACAAAACCTTTGCCCCAATTTATAATTCCAGTACTAGTAGAGGAATCTGTTCATCTCACCATCTCTTCACCATATAAAATATTATAATAGTTGCCTTTAATCTGTGGTAATTGTTGGGTGAAAGTGACAAACAAAATTCTATTGTTTTGACCTGCACTTTATTGATGCATAATGAGAATGGATAAATTTCATTCCCATCAGCTATTTGTACTTCGTGCAGATTTTTTATTCACTTCCTTCACTATAATTTCAACCAGGTCTTGATGTTTTGCTTGATGGGTAGGTGCCTTTTATAAATTAAGGATATTATTATTTTATTGCATAAACATTTCTCTCAATAGACCATTCACTGCTCATTTTTTATAATATTTTGATATCCTAAATAGGGAAAAACCTTATTCGGAGAAAAGTCATAAACTCCTTGAGAATGATGAATCTCTCGTTAGAAAAATTAACATACTCGCACACACATTTGCAATCAATTTTAAAGTGTTTATATACCTCATGAATTTGTGCAACTTCTTATCAATTATGATGTGCAAAAATTTTGAGTACATTGTGGGTAGTATTGTATTGGGGAAATGCAGTATACAAAGGTAGGAAGAAACTATTTTAGGAGTCAGAAAACCTAAGCTCTCAACCTAATTCTGTCACTAGCTAAACAAGCTGAAAAAGCTATTTAATCTTTGCCTCCAGATCTTTATATGTAAAGCATGTACATATGTGTGTGTTCACTCATGTGTGTGTGTTTGGGTAAGGTATAATCGGAAAAGTAACATTCTCTAAAGTCCTATTTCTAAAGAGTACATATATTATATAGCAAAGTGGTATTCTATTATACAACCCTTTTATTTTGAAGTCTTTATAGACCGTCCTGGAGAAAAGAAATGTAAGCTTCAAACAACACAGCTGTGACTATTCAGAACTCCTTAGTTACAAGAAGTTACACTACCATTTAATGGTGCCATTAAAAATGTATTGTCACCATGGTAACTGCGAAAATTTTCCTTGAAATACTCATGCTGAGCATATTGTTTTATGTAATAGTTGTTTCCACCTTTCATTTTCTTAACTGAAAACATACAGCTTTCCTTCATTTCTTAATTTATTTGTAATTATAGAAAACTATGCTTTTAAAGAATCTTCTTTTTAAAAACTTTTTGATCCTTGGAAATATAAAGTACCAGTTGTCAACAGTGTCACTGTCCTGTAGATTGAGAAACAAAAATGTGTTCCTGCTCTAGACCATATTCTAATGTAACTCTCCTCCCACCACCTTTTCATCCTTTTGGTCCCTATTTTTTCTCCCTGTTGCCCTTTGCCTTTTGGTTCTGGTTTTGTTTGTTTGTTTATTTGTTTTACTCCCCCACTCCAAACACTCTGTCATTTGCACGTCCTATATCCAATTTTTCCCTAGGTGGTCACTAAGAACCAAAGTATGAGTTGATTTGAGAAATGAGCTTGCAAGGTTATTTGCATTTTAAGAGGAAAATCTTGAAGGCTACAAATTTTTCAAGACTCAAAGAAGTAAAGTATTATTCATGAAATGGATAATGTGGTTATAAATTTGAAATACACTAGCCCAGCTTCATGACCCCTCAACTAACTCTAGACAAACTACCTTCTATTCCATTTACATTTGAGGTCTTTATTTTTTTCATTAAAAAGTATTTGTTGAGCCCTGGCCTGTGGCTCAAAGGATAAGGTGCCAGCTGGCAAACACAAAGGTCGCTGGTTAGATTCCCCAGCCAGGGCACATAATCAGGTTGCAAGCCAGGTCTCCAGCCAGGTCCATAGCTGAAGGCAAGTGAAAGGCAACCATACATTAATGTCTCTCCCTCTCTACCTCTCACCCTTTCCCTCTCTCTAAAAATAAATAAATAAAATGTATTTTTAAAAAATGTTTGTTAAGCCCTAACCAGTACTCTTCTAGGCACTAGGGTTACACCAGCCAATGAGATATACAACTACATAGCATGGATTTCTGTCTAGTTCAAGGGGAGATAGAAAACCAAAAGATAAAGATAAATTCAGCCCTGAAGATCTGAAAGAGCTTTGCAAGTAAAGGGATCCACTGGTGCCAAGTGCTGAAGTAAGGAAGGATTCTTCTACATGTTTTTGAAACAGTAAGAGGCCAGGGTACCTAAGCCAGTGTATAGTATATGAAGAGAAAAGTGGTTCAGGATGAGGTCAGAGAGAAAAATATGGGCCAGTTCCTATAAGACCCTGAAGATGGAAATGAGGAATCTGGCTTTTATTCTAAATCTAATGGAAGGTCAACAGAAGACTTCAAATAGGAGAGTAAAACGATCTGACTAATTCTTTTAAATGATCATTCCTGGCTTCTACATGGACAATATACTGTAGCAGGATACAAGGAAAGAAAATGGACAAATTTAATAAAACTGAAACAGCCAAAGTTGTAATGGCCAACTAGTTGTAATTGCTAGCAAGGGCAATGGTATGGGTGGCAGGAGCTTCTTTTTTTTTCTTTCTTCCTTCCTTTCTTTTTCTTTCTTCCTTCCCTTCCTTCTTTCTTTCTTTTATGAAAGCTTTTGAGTGGGCTATTAAATAGTTTTATTCACTTTCACATCTTCAAATGTCAGCAATACTATCATTATCTAGTCCAGATTCCAATGCACAAGTGAAAAAAACACAATCATACATCTTCTATTCCAGAACTTCTGTGTCCAGTTCAGGTTTGGTCAAATACTAAAGTGAAGCACAAATCACAGTCTCTAAGAACTTTTAATAAACCATAGTAAAAGCAATGAATATAACTTATATAAAACAAAACAGAATTAGAACCAAGACAGAAACCCAACATTCCTACCTCCTAACATGTAGTTCTGTCCTCTAGCCCAAACTCCCAGCAATTCCAGATGTTTTACTATATCTCTATTCCAAAAATCCTTATCTGTGCATCAGCCATCCAAAAAAATGTTTTAAATACAACAAATGAGTGAGGTGGCTAATCATCCTTAAGGTGTCATGAGAAAGTTTAGAAGAAGTTTGCCATTATTTTCTTATAAAGCTGAATCTATTCCTATCTAGTGTCTATATTATGATACTTTTATGTGTAATCATAGAGCTACAGTTGTTAGAGTTGCAAAGAGATCTTAGTCTATTCTAGTACAACCACTGACTATAGAGACCAGTAAAATAAAATAATTTTTCTAAGATCATAATGCATACTAGAATCAGTGGCTAAATGATAACATAGTTGGTAACTACCCTCATATGGTTGTATTCAGTCCACTTACCCCTTCTCCAAAACTCTAACCTGTCTCATGTCCTCACTTTCTCCTTTATTATCTGTATTCCATGGGCATCATTATAACCACTCCCTTTTACAAATGTTCAATTATCTTGACCTTCACTCAATCTATCATACTCTAACCTGCAATCATAATTAAATCAAACTTTCTACCTACTTCAGATTTGAACTTAAGCATCTGAATATGTATGGAGAAAAATGCACAGTTGACGGGTCTCAGTTAAGTGTGGATACACTAACCTCAGGGACCTTTGGTCTTTCCCTGTGATCCTACTGAATTTCCATAGTCAATTTCTCTCCCACTCTTCAAAACACACCTTCTTTAGCTTCAAACTTTATAACTCCCTACTTCCTTTATATCCTTACATTAAGAAAATAAAACACTCAGAAAAGAACTTTGAAGCACTCCACACCAAAACTGCCCATTTACTTTTTTAAGTGTACCCATATATCCTGTCTTCCTTTCTGTTATAGAGGATGAACTCTCCCATGCACCTAGTTGCATCCTCTCTTGATTATATTCCACCACCTCTTTCCTTCTACAGAACACTGTTCTGGCAATGGCCCCACCCTGCCTTACTTCATCCATTTTTCCCTTTCTACATGTACATGAGCATTTGTTCATAATTCTGCAACTTAAATTGGGCTGAGTTAGGTAGTTCTGATGCATCCACTTAAGAGGTCACTCATGTTGCTGCAGTCACCTGGTAGGTCAACTAGAGCTACAGATCTAACATGATCCAGTCCTTTGTCTAGTGATTAGCTAGGGCTGTTGGTTGGAGTGTCTCAGTTTCCTTCCAAATGGCTTTTCTAGCAGAATGGCTCTCATTTCTAGTATAATGATAGAGCATTCCAAGAGAAAATGAGCATTAGCCACAGGACATCTTAAGCCCTTTCTGAGAAGTCACATATCACTTCCACTGCATAATATTTCCCCCAGTCCCTGTCAGTGACTCAAGCTTCATGCCCCACATCCCACAGCTTTCTCACTCCACTGAAACTGCAGGGGATTTTATCACTGGCCCACATGAGTAAGGTGTCCATTCCTAGACCAATCAATGTAGCCAAAAAGATGACAGCTTTCTGATCCAATGATTCCACTGCTGGGATTATACCTGAAGAATCCTGAAACACTCAATTCAAAAGAAACTATGCACCCTATGTTCACAGCACTGCTATTTACAATAGCCAAGTGCTATAAACAGCCTAAGTGCCTATCAATGGATGAGTGGACCAAAACACTGTGGTACATTTACACAATGGAATGCTATGCAGCAGAAAGAAAGAAAGAAGGAACTCATATTTCCCAATACCATGGATGGAACTGGAGAGTATTATGCTTAGTGAAATAAGCAAGGTGGCAAAAGACAAATACCATATAATGTCACAAAAGTTCCTAATACAGGAATTTAATGAGCAAAACAAACAAAGGAGCAAAACAGAATCAGAGGCATGGAAATAAGGAACAGACTGACAATGACCAGAGGGGTGGAGGGTGGTAGAGAAAGGGTAAAGAAGGAGAAGGGTCTAGTCAAGGAACTAGTATAAGTGGCCCATGGACATGGACAACAAGCTAGGGATTGATTGTGAAAGAGGGGGAAGGTGAGCAGGGCTGGGGAGAGCAACAGGGGGGAAATGGGACAACTGTAATAGAATTTAAAATTCTATTACAAAAATTAAGATTAAAAAAATAAAATAGGCCCTGGCTGATGGCTCAGTGGATAGGCACCAGCCTGCGAATCCAAAGGTCGCTGGTTTGACTCCTAGTCAGTGCACATAACCAGGTTGCATGCTAAGTCTCCAGCTATGTCCATGGCTGGGGGCAGGTAAATGGCAACCATACATTGATTTTCCTCTCCCTTTCTTCCTCCCTTATTGCCCTTCTCTCTCTAAGGATAATGAATAAAAATCTTTTTAAAAATTTAGAGGAGTTTCCATATTTAAAAAATAAAATTATGTAGTATAAAATATTTTAAAAGATGACAGCTTCTATTGTATGACAGTGGGAGTTCTGGCCTAAACAAGGAAGGGTTTTAGCACACACACACATATGTATAACAAAAAAAAAAAAAAAAACAGGATATTTTCACTCTAGACTTTACTTGGAAAATACTGAAGGATCTAGGTCTTCATGCTTCCTGGTTCAGGAGTAAGAAATAGTCCTGGCTGGTATGGCTCAGTGGATTGAGCACAGGCCTTCAAACCCAAGTGTCACTGGTTCAATTCCCAATCAGGGCACATGCCCAGGTTGCAAGCCAAGTCTCCAACCAGGTTCCCAGATGGAGGCAGGTGAAAGGCAACCATGCATTGATGTTTCTATCCCTTTCTTCCTCCTTCCTTGCCCTTCTCTCTGAAAATAAGGAATAAAATCTTAAAATAAGAAAAAAAGAAAGAGTTAACCAACCTTCAGTGCTACGAAGTCAAAAGCTGAATTACTTTTAATGCAAAAACAGTTTAAACCATATGCTACTCAATTTTTCTTTAGTCACCAAGTAGAATATTATGTCATTTCTGCTTTCTGTTTTTTTAATAAGAGGGCTTAAGCAGGTGGAAATAGACTAAAGTTTCACATGAAGGTATATTAAACAGTAAGTTGAAAAATACTTTATCTGTCACATTTTTTTCTGGTCCCATCTGGTCATACTATATATATATATTTCTGTTATATTATTAATACACAAAAAATGTTCAAATAAAATTTTAATAACTGCTACATGAAACAGAAGGGCAGGAACTTTGTGTCTTTTATGCAATTAATTATAAACTGAAATATGACTATTTCACCTATTAGCAAATTTCTATCATAAATAATGTGAAATCAAACCCTTTAGGCTTTATGTAAGTTACTGACTACATTTTTCTTTTTATTTTTATCTTAAAATAGGAAGCAGTGATAGTTCAGGGCCACTATATATGTAGAGGAAGCCAAACCAATCACTATTCATCTTTAAATGGTGAGATTTACATGTAACAATAACATATAAAACAGGTAACCCTCCAACTTCTAGCTATACATGCTGTACATCCTAGGGCATTTACTTCTGTCAAGAAGCAACTTCGCCACCACAATTAATACTTGTCAAGAAGAGAATAAAGAGTTAGCTAAGATTTCTGGGTAGTTGGTGACAAGAAAAATCTCACTGTTTAGAATAGGAGGCACCATGGCTACTGCTAAGGTTTTCATTGCTGATAAATTACCAGGAAGGAGAGACCATGAGGCTATCTTGCTTTATACCCTCCCTATCAAAAACACCTCTCTTCTCTATGCCTGTTACATATCTGTCTAGGAGGGTGACACAGGAGACCAAAGAGGAAATAAGTATACTGCAGAGAAAGAGACAGTTTACATTTTTTTTGAGCTGGAGTAATCACACCAGGGTTCATCTTTTCTTATCCCTTTAAGGGGATGATTGCTTGAGATAAGCCTATTGCTCCTTTCCTACTAAGTGTTCAAGTGTTAGATGTCCAGAGCAGATTTTAAACAAGTTGCGCTGCCTAAAGTAGAGCCTTATCAGTAGTTAAAAGGCTTTGCATTCTAGTCACTTGCATTGTACTTATTACTGAAATACTCATATTGCAGATTCAACCAAAACTACATGGCACACAAGATATAAATAGGCCTAAGCAGTGACCTTTCTGAACGGGGCTACATACCTGTTCTGACCAACTAAATATCAGCCAGAGGAGTTGATCCATCCAATTCAGATAATCTCTCCCAAATACCAGAAGACTTTGGAGTCTTTGATTCTTGGTTGGTCAACTAAAAACAATGTTGGAGAGGAGAGCCAAGATGGCACAGGAGTAAGTGAAGCTACACCAATCTCTTTTCAAGACCAATCTGGAATTACCACTTACCTGAAGAGAAATCATCTGAAATAACCAACAGAACACCAGATGCCGAAAAGCATTATAACCACAAACAGAACAGAGAAGGCCATTTCATCACAACATGACTGGTAGGAAGTGCAGAGACAGTTAGAGGGCTAGCTGGGCTGCCACACACCACAGGTTGAAGGGACTGGAGCAGGGGGGTTCCACCTGAGAAGGGTAGGTTCTAAACCCCAACATGGGCTTCCTGGACTTGACCAATATGGTTGAGAGTAAAACAGAATTCAGCTGTGAAAAGCAAAAAGTCATGGGGTTTGCTAGACTGAGAGGGCTAGAGGCAGAGAATTACTAAGGTGATCACACACAAAAATACCCTGAGCTCCAGCAGGGGGAGGGCGGAATGGACTAAAGATGCTTAAGAAAAGTTTGGAGCAGTGGCTTTGAGGAAAGAAATGAGGGAGCCGCAAACCAGGTCCCATTGCTGACTAAAATATTCCCCATACCACAAGGCAAACTACACTAAGCCAAGTGGCATCCATCTGAGGGGACATCATAGCCCTGCCCACTGGAATCAATCAGCCCCACCCAGCAGTTCCTAAACCAAACCACTGATCACAGATTGATTGGATTACAACTCAATTAATCCATCCTGACCAGCAGTGCCTACATCTGACAGAAGGTCACAGATTAATTGAATTAAAAAATGAAGGACACAGACAAAGACAGTGGATTTCTGGTTGGCTCCAACAGGCTGACTAGGCCCAGACTGGGACATGATCTGACATAACCAGACATGAATCCAGAAAGTAAAGAAAGTGCACCTCTACACTACAGAAGGTCACACCATGAAGACAGGAACTGAGAAAAGCTCAATCTAAAAAGCAAAAACAAACAATAAGAGTCACCTAAAATTGGGAGAAAAAGAAACTGTCCATTACAGGAAAAGAGGAAGCCCCAGAAAGAGTACTAAATGAAATAGAGGCAAGAAAACTATCAGATATGGAATTGAAAATAATGAAGATAGAGAAGCTCGATGAGCTCAGCAAGCTCAAAGAAAACTACGAACAACACCAGGGAAGCTACCAGGAACTTACTGAGAACTACACCAGCATTAAAAAGGACATAGAAACTATCAATAAGAGGCAGGAGGAAATAAAGAATACAATTTCCAAATTGAAGAATACTGTAGAAGAAATCAAAAGCAGGCTAGAGGAAGCCAGATCAGATCAGCTGGAGGACAACATAGAAAAAATCCCCAGACAGTGCAAGAAAATGAAAAAAGACTGGAAAAAAAAAAAAAAAAGGTTTTATTTTTTAAAGATTTTATTTATTAATTTTAGAGAGAGGGGAAGGGAGGGAGACAAAGAGGGAGAGAGACATTAATGTGTGGTTGCCTTTCACCTGCCTCCAGCTACTGACCTGGCTGGAGACCTGGCTTGCAACCTGGTTACGTGCCCTGACTGGGAATGGAACCAGCAACCCTTGGGTTTGCAAGCTGGCACTCAATCCACTGAGCCACCATTCAGGGCTTTTAAGAGAGCTATAGGACAACATGAAATGCAAAAATATCTGTACCATAGGGATACCAGACATTGAAGAAGAGAAGCAAGGGATAGAAAATGACAGAAAACTTTCCTAACTTGATGAGTGAAAACATCACTCAATTTCAGGAAGCATAGAGAGTTCCAATGAAGATTAACCCAAATAGGCCCACTCCAAGACACATAATAATTAAAATGTCAAATTTCAAAGACTAGGAAAGAATCCAAAAGGCATCAAGAGAAAAACAGCTAATAACATACAAGGGGTCTCCCATAAGGTTATCAACTGATTTCTAACAGAAAAACTGCAAGCCAGATGGGAATGGCATAAAATATTTCAAGCAATGAAAAACAAAAGCCTATAACCAAGAATACCTTACCCAGGAAGACTCTCACTCAAAATGGAAGGTAAAATAAGGACTTTCCCAGACAAAAGAAGGCTAAAAGAATACATCTTCACCAAACCAACATTGCAAGAGATGCTAAAGGGTCTGCAGAGATGAACACAGGTACAAAGGGGAAAAATATCCATAAATAAGTACCTATCAATAATAGCCTTAAATATAAACCATTTAAATGCACCAATGAAAAGACATAGGGTAGCTGAATGGATAACAAAACACAACCCACGTATATATGCTGTCTACAAGAGACCCACCTCAGAACAAAAGATCAACACAGACGGAAAGTGATGAGAAGGGAAAACATATTTCAAGCAAGTAAACATGAAAAAAGCTGGGTTAGCGACACTTCAGATAAAAAAAGATTTTACAATGAAGATCGTAAGAAACAAGGAAGGGCATTTCATAATACTTAAGGGAATGATCCACCAAGAAGATATAACTCTTGTAAACATATATGCAACCAACATAGGAGTACCCAAATGTATAAGGAAAATCTGGGAGGATTTCAAAAAGGATATCAACAGCAACACACTAATACGAGAGGATTTTAATATCCCATTTATCAACAATGGATGGGTCTTCCAAGCGAAAATACACCAAGGGATTGAAAAAGATGGCGACAGAGTAGAGAGCAGTGCTGATGGTGTTCTCGAGTACCAGAGTAGCTAGAGGACAGGATAGGGAGTGCAAGACGTCTTCAGGTCCCTAAAAATTGGAGCAGTCAGCATCTGCACTCAGGGGAGCACAGCCCAGAGGCAGCGGAGACCTGCAGGAGAGCAGGTGAGGGGGTTCCGGACCTACTGGCAGGCGGCCAAGGTCGGCTCTGGGCAGTGGCAGCTCTACCCAGAGAGGCGCAATTAACTGAAGCAGTTCCAGGCTCCCTGGTGACTAGAAATCTGAACAGTGAAGTGTGGGCAGCAAGGGCAAACACCAGAGGGAAGGAGGAATTGAACTCCTGCAGGGGAGGGACTGTTTGAGAGACTCGCTGGCAACAGGGAGAGGAAGTTCCTCACAGGGCTAGAGGAGGAGGAGAAGAGTCCTGCGGGGACCAGGAGTGGGGGAGCAGGGAAGTGCGCCGGCTGGGGCAGTGAGAGTACCAAAAACGGTGCTGCTGGGCCACCATGGAAACAGCAGCTTGAAGCCCCTGCAAGGGGGGAGGCCCAGCACTGTGCACCCACACAGGCCCCCAGGCTTCTGCAGAAACTCCAAACTGTGAGCCAGGAACTTGTAGCTGGGGCAACTGACCCACCCATTGCCGGGGACAAAGGCTGCAGACTCATAGAAAGTCTGAACAGACCAATAACAACTAGTGAAATTGAAGCAATAATCAAAAAACTCCCAGTGTACAAGAGCCCTGGACTAGATGGCTACACAGGAGAATTTTACCAAATATTTAGGAAAAAACTAACTCCTATCCTTCTCAACCTACTCCAAAAAATGCAACAAGAGGGAAGACTCCCAAATTCTTTATATGAGGCCAGGATTATTCTAATCTTAAAGTAGGTCAAGACACAACAAAGAAATTAAACTATAAGTCACTATCTCTGATAAACATAGATACTAAAATTCTCAGCAAATAGTGGCAAACTGGATCCAGCAATACATTAAAAAGATCATACACTATGATCAAGTGGGATTCATCCCAGGGATCCAAAGATGGTACAACATTCATAAATCAATAAACTTAATACACCACATAAACAAATTGAAAGACAAAAACCATACAATCACATCAATAGATTCTGAAAAAAGCATTTGATAAGGTACAGCATCCATTTATGATAAAAATGCTCAGCAATATGGGGATAGAACATAATCAACATAATAAAGGCCATATATGAGAAACCTATAGCCAACATCATACTCAATGGGCAAAAACTAAAAGCTTCCCCCTAAGATAAGGAAAAAAGACAAGGCTATCCATTCTCTCTACTTCTATTTAACATTGTTTTGGAAGTTCTAGCCATAATGATCAGAAAAGAAAAAGGAATCAAAGGTATCCAAATTGGAAAGGAGGAAGTCAAACTGTCATTATTTGCAGATGACATGATAGTGTACATGCAAAACCTGATAGACTACACCAAAAACTTACTTGACCTAATAAGCAAATTTAGCAAAATAGCTGCATATAAAATCAATATTCAGAAATCAAAAGCATTTTTGCATTCCAATAATGAAACATCAGAGATAGAAGCTAGAAAACAAATCCCATTTACTATAGCAACAAGGAAAATAAAGTACACAGGAATAAACTTAACCAAGGAGGTAAAAGACCCATACTCAGAGAACTATAGAACACTGAAGAAAGAAATTAAGGAAGATACAAATAAATAGAAGCATATACCATGTTCATGGATGGGAAGAATTAACATCATTAAAATGTCCATACTACCCAAAGCAATTTATAGATTCAATGTAATCCCTATTAAAATACCAAAAATTTATATGGAGCCAAAAATGACCATAAATAGCCATCGCAATCTTGAGAAAGAAGAACAAAGTAGGAAGAATCATAATACTGAATATCAAACTATGCTATAAGGCCACCATAATCAAAAAAGTATGATACTGGCATAAGAATAGACATATAGATCAATGGAACAGAACAGATAGCCCAGAAATAAGACCCAGACTCTATGGTCAACCAATATTTGACAAAGGGGGAAGGAGGATAAAATGGAGTGCAAATAGCCTCTTTAACAAGTGGTGTTGGAAGAATTTGACAGGAACATGCAAAAAAAAATAGAACTAGACCATCAACTTACATCATGCACCAGAATAAACTCAAGATAAATAAAGGACTTAAATACAAGCCATGCCACCATAAAAGTCCTAGAGGAAAACATAGGCAGTAAAATTTCAGATATTCCATGCAGCAATATTTTCACTGATATTTCTCCAATGGCAAAGGAAATAAAATAACAACAAAAAAAATGGGACTACATTAAACTGAAAAGCTTATTCGGCTAAAGAAAACATCAGCAAAATTAAAAGGAAACCAATTGTATGGGAAAACATATTTGCTGGTGACACCTCAGACAAGGGTTTGATCTCCAAAATATATAAAGAACTTATACAACTCAACACCAGGGAGTTAGCCCAATTTAAAAATGGGAACTGATAAAAATGGGAACTGGAAAGTATTATGCTTAGTGAAATAAGCAAGTCAGTGAAAGACAAATAACATATGATCTCACCCATTACAGGACACTAATGAACAAAACAAACAAGAAAAACAGAACCAGATACATGAATACAATGAATAGACCTTCAGTGGACAGAGGAGAGAGGGAGGGGGCAGCAGGGAGAAGGAGGCAAAGAAGGGGAGCAGTTTAGTCAAGGAACTAGTATGGAAGAACCATGGACATGGATAACAAGTGGGGTTGACTTTCAGGGGGAATGGGCGGGTAGAGAAGGGGAGAGAAGGCAGGGGAAATGGGATGAATGTAATACAACAATAAAATTAATTTTTTTTTAATGGGCAAAGAACCTGAAAAGACACTTCTCCCAGGAGGACATACAAAGGGCCAACAGGCATACAAAAGAATGCTCAACATCACTAGTCATCAGAGAGATGCAAATTAAAACCACAATGAAATACCACCTCACCCTGTCAAAATGGCCATTATTAACAAATCAACAAACAACAAGTGCGGTGAGAATGTGGAGAAAAGGGAAGCCTGGTGCATTATTGGTGGGAATACAGACTGGTGCAACCACTATGGAAAACATGGAATTTCCTCAAAAAACTGAAAATGGAACTGCCTTTGGACCCAGTGATTCCGCTGTTAGGGTTATACCCAAAGAACCCTGAAACCAATTCAGAAAAACCTATGCACCCCTAGGTTCATAGCAACACTGTTTACAATAGCCAAGTGCTGGAAACAGCCTAATGCCCATCAGTAGATGAATGGATCAAAAAATTTTGGTACATTTACACAATGGAATGCTATGCAGCAGAAAGAAAGAAGGAACTCCTACCTTTTGCAACAACATGGATGGAACTGGAGAGTATTATGCTTAGTGAAATAAGCCAGTCAGTGAAAGACAAATATCATATGATCTTACCTTATACAGGAGAATAATGAACAAAAACAAACAAGCAAAATAGAACCAGAGGCAAGAAAACAAGGAACAGACTTTCAGTGTGCAGAGGGAAGGGATGAGCAAAACAGTTTAGCCAAGGAACTAAATGACCCATGAACATGGACAACATGTGGGATTAACTGTGGGAGAGGGGATAGGGATTGTGGGGCATGGGAAAGCAGTGGGAGAAAATGTGATAAATGTAATACAACAACAATAAATTAATTTATTAAAAACATGCTGAATATGATGAACACACCTAATGGAGTATATTACCAAAAAAATAATAGAAATTTATAGAGACATAGGCACACATGCACAGACACCATGGCACTAATATGAGTCATCCTGGTGTTCACCACCACTGCCTCTCTACTGAGAAACTGGTAAAAGTGTTAGCCAGGAGCAGCTGAAGCAATCATGACAACTCTGGTGTTGTACAAATCCTTTTTTCTTTCCTTATCCAATGTATTTCCAATAAATCCAATAATTTACTAAGCCTCTTTTACAGGCACAGAGAACCATGTTCTATCTACATTGTTCACTTCCTTTCATCAAAAGTATTGAATTTTCTGTGTCTGAAATTTCCCAAAGTTCAGATTCATAAAGTTTTCAACTATGATAGCCTTTATCCAACCACCCATAACAACATGGGTTCTCCCCACCCTCCACTGCTCTCACTGAAGGTGATCTTAAGGACTACTGCTCCTTCCATACCTCACCAGAATCAACAATTTCTGGGCTAAATGGGACCTCAAGGATGTGTTTTTCATTACTCAAAATTAAGATCACTTTAGGATTTATTCTTCTGTCCAACATGCTTACCCTTCATATTTGTTGTTGAACAATTTCAGACCACCTATTGAGGGCATTAAAAAAGTATAGTATAGGAGTGAACCCAAAGATCGCTGGTTCAATTCCTAGTCAGGGTGCATAACCAGGTTGCAAGCTGGGTCTCCAGCTAGGTCCATAGTTGGAGGCAGGTGAAAGGCAGCCATACATTGATGTTTCTCTCCCTTTCTCCCTCCCTCCCATCCTCTCTCTCTTAAAGAAAAAAAAAATGAATAAAAAAAAAGTATAGTATAGGAAATGGATAAGCCGCAGAATTTATACCCATGACTCATGGATTGCCTGAGGGATTGGGGATGCTTGGTGGAGAGGGCAAAATGAGAAAAACTGGGGCAAATGTAATAGTGTAACCAATAAAATATATTTTAAAAATAGAAAAGTACACTACAAAATTTATAACTTAGGGAAATCTTACTTATTTTCCAAATCTGTTCATTGTAAGATTCATTTAAAGAATGTCTTATTCTAACTTATTTGAATTTTTAAATTATTTAATTTACATGCAGCATTTTAAAATCATGCTATTATTAAACAAAATTAGTTTGCTACTCTTTCTAAAAATACAATTTAATTCATTTACACATATGCATTGCCTATAAGGCTCTAGTACAAAGAGCAACCCCTCCCTGAGAGGTGCACTAGAAAAAAATATGCTCAAAACACAAAAAAACAAGAACTCTTTTCCATCTCACCTTGACTCTACCTACCTCTTTACAACAGCCACCTAAAACTCTGTGGCTTAAAACAACATTGATTTACTGTTTCTCAGAATTTTGTGGGTCCATTGAATGGTCTCCTTGTCTAATTTAAGTCACTCCTGCAGCTGTTGTCAGATGGCAGCAGGAACACGTACCAGATCCCAGATGATCTCACAAGTCTAGGCCTTGGTGCTGGACACTTCCACATAGCCAGGTTTTCCAAAACCTTTGCATGGCCTGACTGCTCTTCCAGCCTTCCCCTGTTCCCTCTCTACTTCCTTTCACATAATCACTGTTCTATTAAATCCCTGCACAATTAATTCTGTCTTGGTGTCTGCTTCTGGGAAGACTTGGATTAACAGACTAATTCATAAAATGTATGAATTAGGGAGTTAGTAAACAATGAGTTTTTCTGGAGCATTTTCCCCTGTTTTAGTTTGAAATTTTTTAAACTTCAGGAAGGTATGAAGAACAACATAATAACCACTTATATACTCAACACCTACAATGAACTAAATTTAGCACATTTTTATGTAATTTGACTTAGATACTATTGTGAAGAAAGATGCCTGCTGAGTTAGACAAAGCATGTTTGGATTAGTGTTCTAAAAATATACTACTTTGTTCTCCTTCCCAAATGCATAGACTCTAAAACAAATCAGGAAAATTAGCTGTCTGGTTCCCCCGTGTTTTGAATAATGAAAATGCTAGAGGATTATAAGAAACAATCTACAGGATGCACGTGATCAATTGGCAATAACTTTGCATCTCCTTATTTCACATGCTTCTTATTAATTTTGAAAAACTATGTTTCTAAGGTTATGATTTAACATCATTGTTTCAGATATAAAGTATTAAATTCTGAGAGCAAACATCATGTCAAAGGAATACGATGTTAAAGCAACCATAATTTCTGGATTGCATGCAGGGCAAACTGCTAAGGAAATTGTGGATTTCAATAACATCCCTTTATGTACAGTTTACTACATGAAGAAGGTGTATGATGCTGATCCTGATGTTACCACACCAACAAGGAAAATGCATAAGGTATGCAAGGATCTCATAAGTCCAGATATTGTACACAGAATCCAGGAGATCATCAATGAAGACCCAGGATGTTTATCTTGACATTTTGAGAGAAGTAGTTGTACAGTGGATGAAGCAAGTTACAAATGAAAATCATTTTATCTCCCAACAACATGGTGCACCAGCACATAATGCCAAAAAGGTGCAAGAATTCCTCAGTGTCAATGTTCCTGAATTCTCGTCAAAGGAAATCTGGCTGCCTAGTTCACCAGATGCAAATCCTTTAGACTATTCTGTATGCAATGTTTGTGAGAGAGAAGTTCATAAACAACCTCATTCTAATAAAGAGGCTATGAAAGCTAAGATTGAAAACATGATGATGTCCATGGATAAAGAAAATTTAATGAAAGCGTGCTCAAGATTCCAAAGTTGAATTGAGTCTATTATTGCAGCAAATGGAGACTTTTTTGAACAATTAAAAAAATAATGACCATGTTCATGTATTTACATATAAGAATTAATTTATTTCAAAATATCACACCTTTGTGGCATGTTGTTTATTTTACTAAAATTTTACCAATTTATAGTGTGCATCCTGTATAATGTGTACTATTCATTCTTTTGGTGGGGAGGGGCTTTTTGTTTTATTCATGAGGTTCCTTTTGAAGATTCCATTAAATGGCTCTGTAAAATTAGCCTAGTAGTTCAGCAGCATTCTTACTGGGAATTACTAGGAAAATGTAACCATCGTGTCTTGTACTAATTCACTGAGTAGAATACCATGAGCACCATTTACAATCATTATTTATAAATATAAAACAGAAAATTTTAATTTATAAATTTAAAACAGAAAAGCTTAAAGAACCTAGATTTCCAAATAAAAAAGAACATCCTCAGGAGAAAATGCACTTGGAAGCAGTGCTTTTATTGTAAATATTTCCGATAGAGAAAAATAACTTTTTCCTGTAAATAAAAATTTACATTTTCATAAGGCTTTGGGATTCTTCCTTTCAAAAGGAAGTATGTTCCACTATATGTATCACTGAGGCATAATTTTTATTTCTAGCTCTGTATCAGTTATAAAAAGATTAATTTACTTCTGAGTCCTTTTTTCCCTTCATTCACTCACATATATACACAACTTCTTACTAAGAAACAGCAGGGCATCTAGATGTAACCCATTAACCAAGAATGTTGATCATGTAACAATAAAATTCCAGAAATCAAAATTTAATTCACATATGTTTGGAATAATAATAAAGGTGAATATCACTTTTTCCAAACCACTCAAAATTTTTCTAAACACTGTCAAGGGTGAATTTTTAGGCAGCTTTTCTTGAACATAATTTCCTACCTACTTTCTCATTAGGTCATCACTTATAAATGCAAAAAAAAATGGTTATAAGTTGAAGAATGAATTTTTATTCATAAACATGTCTAAGTTATTCAACACAGATACAACTCTGTTTCCAACTCTTCAGTGCTCTGCTGAAAGCTAAATTTTTGGCTTTCTTATAGGAAAATTTACTCCATCATTCTACTGAGTTTCCTTCATTTATGACTTTAGGATTAGATATCCTTAAGAAACACCAAGGATTAGATATCCTTAAGAAACTCAGAGTGAAGCCAGGAATCTCTAGTGTCACTGTCCCTCCTGACAGAATCTTTCTTCCAGAGTGCTGAAAAATTGGTGTTTAGTCATTTTGAGAACAACATCCTCAAAGGTTATAATCTTACCCTTTCAGGGTTGCTATAACAAAATACCATAGAGTAGGTGGCTTATGAACAAAAGAAATTTATTTCTCAGTTCTGGAGGCTAGAAGTCTGATATCAAGGCACCAATATAGTCTCATTTTTGGTGAAGGTCCCTCCCTGATTCATAACCAGTACCTTCTTGCTATGTATTCATGTAGTAGAGAGGGAGCTGAATTTCTTAAGAAAGTCCAAGGCTTCAGATGAAAGCAGAGACTAATCTCAGAAACATGAGCTTAAAGGTCTTTGGCTCTCTCCATCTGGTTTATGCCTCACGCACAGGCAGGTCTTACTGATCCCCTGGCAATGCACAGCCACATTTGGTGTATCAGTTTCATACAAAATAATCCAATGGCCAAAGAGAGTTGCATATTTTCGAGGGCCTAGTGTAAAATGGAAACAAAAGGCCCCTTGTTAAAAATGCATGAAGAACTTCAGGACAATGACATGAGGAGATTAAAGCATGCACAGAGCCCTGTGTAGATGTACATGTTGCAAGCCCATGGAGCTGGTCCTGCTTCTCCTCACCTCCACTATATCAGCCAGCAGTCCCTTTTTGCTCCAGGGCTTCTCTTACTCTGGGCAATATGGAAGACTGAGTGAATTACAACTCATGGGTCAACTCCGAAGCAATGGAGGATGGGATCCAGTGATTAAATGCTACCCTCCTTGGTCACCCAGATGGACAATTCAAAGGTGTATTCTACGTGGCTCCTCAGTAAATCCAGTAGGATCCAGATTTAGCTGTCTACAGTGGTAAAAGGGCTGATAATGAACCAATGAATCAGCTTTCCTTCTTTCCTTCTTCCACACACAAGTATGTTTCGGATTCTGCTCTCTGGATAAAACAAAGGCACCCTTTTGGTAAAGCTCTTTGTAAAGACCTGGCTCATCAAAGCTCCCTCCCTCCCTTTCTGAGTTTCAAAAGTCAGTGACCAGAAAATAGAAATGAGAATCAAATTCTGACCACAGTCCAGAAGAAAATAAATAAATAAAATGAGAACATCATGCTCATTCCATTCTTCCATCTTCTCAGTTCACCCCTCTCCCCAACCATCTACACCATACACTCATATTTCTTTAAAACACATATTTTTACTCTTTAATACAAAATTATAGAAATTCTACTTATTGATGTTGCTTGTCCTGGCATTCATTTGGCCTTTATCCTGTAATAACCTCACCAAAAGAGAAAACATGATCATGACTCAGGCTCTAAATGAGGAAATAGAGCAACATTCATTATTTTACCAATGATACAATAAACTAATTTAAAGGCAGTAAAGCACTCTAAAGACATCAGTTTAAAAGAATAACAAACAACTGGATTCTTTGCAAGCTAAAAACCACATTCTGATAACTATTAAAAAATTATATAGTTTGCTTGCTTTATATGTTTCAGTATTGCTTTCCTAAATGGTATCTCTTTTATATCTGTTATTCATCAGCACAGTTATTTAATAACTTGTCTAAGGAGCCATATTAGAGCAGGAAAAGTGTACAAAACAGTAAAATAACCTTGGTTGACCTCCCAATCTGAGTTCTGCTACCTACTAGAAGCCCACCCTTAGGCAAATTTCAGTAAAAACTCAGTAATTCAACAGTATCTCTATCAATAATATACCAGTACTGATACTATACCAGTATCAGTATTAAATTTTTCTATACTACTGAGTTAATACTATAGATACCAAAATATATCTTTTTATAATCAAATATGAAATATAATGTTTTAATATATTATTATAAAATCATAGTACTTAAGTACCTAACATAAAGAGTATATTCTAGAAACCACTGAATACAGTGGACTATCAATACACTAGTAATTCATCACCTATAAATACGATAAATAGCATACATATGTTTGATTTTTTAGTATACATAATATATAAGATGATACATTTAAGGAGATTAGTGTACAAAGTATTTTTATTTTAGAATATTTATACAAACTTTTAAAAGTTACTATATTATAACCTAAACTATCTTTTTTCACCAAAATCATAACATACTATTTAGAGTAACTATAACAAATAAATGTATTGACAAATTTATTCATACAGTAACTATTTCTTGAAGACTATTATGTGCCTCAGGAATTTATAGTCTAGTCAGGAAAAAAAGAAAAGTAACAATTATAATACAAAGCAATGTATTAGCAAGAATGTACAGAGAATGATAGGGAAGTCCAATCTGCTTTAGCAATGCCTGAGAGGAGCATTTATTCCCATCTTTCAGGGGTCAGGAAAACTTCCAGTAAAACATTAAGCCAAGGCTTATAAAATGAGGAGTAGGGACAGTACAGAGATGAAGCAGATTTAAGGCAGAGATACCAAAAGTCTAGAAGCAAGAAAGCAAGGTATATTCTTTAAGGAACATCTATTTCAAAGTTTCACATGTCCAGATTTTCCAAAGATTTTAAATGCTTTGTATTCCATAGTGTGAATACAATTTACATAAGTTAACTCAAAACTTTCCTTCCTGCTGTGACTGCTGCACGGATGGGATGGATGCATCATTGGTGCCACTGATGTCAATAATGCAGTGATGTATTGATTCTACTAATGCATTGATATCACTGATGCTCTGACGTCATGGATACATTCATGTGTTGATGCCATTGATGCAGTTCCTCAGTGATATTCAACCAGTTGTCACCAAGAGAAACTTTCCTTTCCTCTTTGACAACCTAATCATAATTGTTCAACTATTACTTAAAGTTCTATGCTTTTTCTTATACAAAGTATTAACTATATTTAACATGCCTTATTAAGTATAGGCAGCTGAACAATTTTAGTAACACAATTTATCAAATTTTAGAATCATTTATTCAATGCTAAATTTATTCACTCCTGGGCTTTTACCTCTTTCTCATTCATATATTATGGCATTTGTGGATAAGAGTTTGAATAATTTTTTCATCAATATCTCTTAGACAAATATGATAATTGATCATTTGTCTCAATGTAGCATACTTCAGATATTACTATATTACCAAATTTAAGTTCTTCCTCATATAAGATTTTATTATTTTCAGCTTGAAGTATAATTGGAAAATCTTATTGCTTTCATTATATCAATTTACCACTGAAATTCATAACCACCAGGGTTTCAATAGATAAAAAGCTGAACATAAGAATTATCTAGTTTATTTTCAAGTAAAAGAAAACTATTTTAGGCTAAAACCTAAACCACTCAGATCTATAAACTCCAGAATGACACATTTTTCAGTTTTTATTTCATTTAACTTCTCCAAGCCTTGATTTTGGTTTCATCTGTCAAATGAACAGAGTGTAGTATTTAAAAAGAAAAGCTCACTGTTTCAGGTAGCTAAGGACAGAACACAGAATAAAGTCCAAATCCAATCATAATTTTTAATTAAACAAATTAATTTCCAAAACTAAACGCAAATGCAGGTTTTTAAGAAATTAGCAGTTTCTTAGAAAAAAGGAGTTTATTTTCTGGGAAGCTGCAAATTTTCCAGCAAGTGATTACCTCTGTTTATTATACCACAATCCAAGGCTTCTGACATGGACTCAGAATATTCAAAGAAATATTCTGCAGCCATAAAAATTAATGAGAATTCTTTTTGTAACAATATGAAATTATTTCAAATGTTGAATTAAAAAATACAAGATGCAAAATCATGTGATGAAAACGATACATTTGTATGAAAGGAGAGGAGAAATATATATATATGTGTGTGTGTGTATGTATGTATATATATATGATGCACACAATTGGCAATAACTTTGCATCACCTTATTTCATTTGTTTCTTATTAATTTTGAAAAAACTATGTTTCTAAGGTTATGATTTAACATCATTGTTTCAGATATAAAGTATTAAATTCTGAGAGCAAACATCATGTCAAAGGAATACAATGTTAGAGCAACCTTAATTTCCGGACTGCATGCAGGGCAAACTGCTAAGGAAATTGTGGACTTCAATAACATCCCTTTATGTACAGTTTACTACATGAAGAAGGTGTATGATGCTGATCCTGATGTTACCACACCAACAAGGAAAATGCATAAGGTATGCAAGGATCTCATAAGTCCAGATATTGTACACAGAATCCAGGAGATCATTAATGAAGATCCAGGATGTTTATCTTGACATTTTGAGAGAAGTAGTTGTACAGTGGATGAATCAAGTTACAAATGAAGATCATTTTATCTCCCAACAACATGGTGCACCAGCACATAATGCCAAAAAGGTGCAAGAATTCCTCAGTGTCAATGTTCCTGAATTCTCATCAAAGGAAATCTGGCTGCCTAGTTCACCAGTTGCAAATCCTTTAGACTATTCTGTATGCAATGTTTGTGAGAGAGAAGTTCATAAACAACCTCATTCTAATAGAGAGGCTATGAAAGCTAAGATTGAAAACATGATGATGTCCAGGGATAAAGAAAATTTAATGAAAGCGTGCTCAAGATTCCAAAGTTGAATTGAGTCTATTATTGCAGCAAATGGAGACTTTTTTGAACAATTAAAAAAATAATGACCATGTTTATGTATTTACATATAAGAATAAATTTATTTCAAAATATAACACTTTTATGGTATATTGTTTATTTTACTAAAATTTTGCCAATTGATCACGTGCACCCTGTATTTTATTAATTGCTATGGTGTTGATATGTTTTACTTATTATTAAACCCTCAGCTGGCCCTGGCTGTAGCCATGGGTTGTGACAGACAAATAACTGTTGAATTGTTAATGGTCTCAAAGGATCCCTTGTAAAACTGAGGAATTTTGACAAATGTTAATGTTTAGTTTAAGTAATTGAAATTAAAGTTATTTATAAGGTATTAATTAACCCTGGCTGGTATGCTCAGTGGTCTGAGTGCTGGCCTAGAAGCCAAAGGTCACCGGTTTAATTCCCAATCAGGACACACTCCTGGGTTGTGGGGTAGGTTCCAAGTTGGGGGAGTGTGAGAGGCAACTGGTTGATCTAGCTCTTGCACTTTGATGTTTCTGTCCCTCCGTCTCCATCCCTTCCCCTCTCTCTAAAAATAAATAAATAAAATCTTTAAATTTAAAAAAAATATATTAATTAGAAAATTACATACCAAGGATGAACTGATTTGTATAATGTGCATATATTTAGTCAATATAAACAACTTTCCTGCCAAGTATAGTTTGCTGGTATACTCAGTCTCTAGTTTCTGATAAACAACTGTTGAGGAAGAAAAAGATCCACATTATCACATTTTCCACTTGGGAAATATGCCCTGTTAATATTTAATAACACATTCTGCTTTTTTGAAATTATTATATTAGTATACACAAATTTACCTTCAGGATCTGTTTTAATTACAAATGTTTTATGCATAGAACATGTGGCATCATTTCAATATGTTCATTATCTTTTCCCTCATTCTTCAATTCACAAGGCAAATTTAATTGTGGTATATTCATCAATTCTTCTTTAGTCTTAAGATGTTTTGCAGGTATTAGTTCAACTGAAATTTATAGAAAATAGTCTTCTAGCAGGTTATCCCTGATTTGGTTCCAACAGAGAGGACAGTTCCAATCAATGTACTGGAAATCATCCAAGCACCAAAGCTACATTAAATCTACGCACCATCCCACAGTGCTCTGAGTATGGAAACAGATCCACACATTTTGGTGATAACATTAGCAGCCACAATTCTTTCTCAAATGAAGCCCCAAGCAGTCATGCAGATTAGCACTTGTTTAACATTTTAAAACTTTGTTTTTAATCAGGCTTCAGAGGCAATGATTGCATCCTCCTTGCTCAATTATTCTACCTACTTCACTAGGGTAACATGAAGCTTAATTAGACTTATGTTGAGGCTATTTGCTCCTCTGAAGTTTAAGTTTCCACAAATGTTGAATCATTAAATAATTGCAGCAGAAACATTTTTAAAATCCTCTCCCCAAATCAAAAGAGATTTGAGAAATCCCAAGCTATCTGAGGCTGAAGGAATTGAAATGTAATTAGTTGGCAGAAACTCTAATATTTATTTGAGATGATGGACTAGAAGTTGATTCTGAGATGAGGAACCAAAATAAAAAGCCACAGAGAGTGAAGATAAAGAGGCAGATAAAGAGGCAATTTGTCTTTTAAAAGAAGCTAGAAACTTCAAGAGGAAAAAATTGTAAGAAGTTATTAGAATTGGGTGGTGGTATTAAACACCGAGGACATCTTAGGTGATTTTTTTATAATAAGGGTTAGGTGCCCTGAGGAGATAGGGTCTAATTGAATTGGCATTCAAGTGGCTGAAATGAAAGCAATTTTGACCAGCTATCAAAAATGGTTTTGAGACCCAGACAGAAAAATAAAAAAACCTTTCTTTCCCAATAAGGAAAGATGAGAGCAGAGAGAAATAGCTGTCCCTACAACAAGGGACAGTTCTTATCCTTTCTTCCACCAAGATACATATGACAAATGATGGTTCCATTTAAAACACATCCTGACAAGCACAAAAAAACCTAGTAGGCTTGACATATGCAATTTTTCCCCACATTTCATCTTTCTTCAACTGTAGAACTGTAATGTGAGACTATAGCAACTTTATGGGATAAGCAGTCTAAATGCTTTGGAAAAGTTGATTATTCATTAGTTGGAATATACCTCACAAATGACTTAAACACATTGATAGGGTTGTTACCATACTCAAACAGAGTTAAGACAAATTAGGGAGAGCAACTGAAATATCCTAGAGAGAGCCAAAATATCAGTCTACTTGTCAATAAGCTCATGAGAGCACATAGGTTAAAAGAATTCAGTATTACCTAGAGACTGGATTTGAGCCTTGTCACTCATTAGCAGTCTTCCATACTAGGAGTCAAGCTATCTACTGAATTCAGAGGAAATAAAATCCAATGCAGTTTTTCTAATTACAATTTATTAATTTTAAGTTTGGGAAAACTTTCAAAAATCGGCTCACCCCCATGCACACACCAAATATATAGAATTTTCTAAACAACGCTCTATGAAGGATACATTGTGAAAAAAAGAACTTGATTTTATTTGGGTCTATTAAAAAAAGGTAAGTCTTTCTATTTTCACATCTTTTAGGAAGCTTATTTTGTACATATCTCCCTTATCTGAGATGCAGCACTTATTACAGTTGCTATTCAGACTGGCATTAAATCACATACTTCCTGCAAGTTTATTTAATTTTTCTGTCTCGTCTATCTCTCCAGTTAAATTGCAAATTTCAGATGATCAAGATTGTACTCCTCTCAGCCCTTTGGGCAGTGCCAAGCACCAAGAAGCCATTCTGTTAAATTCTTACATAATTAATTAATTAAGCAAAAATAAATTCCTGCATTTCTCCAACATTATTTACTTGCCATCTATCATTTTCTATGGATTTATTTAAATGTTATTACAACTAAAGTAAAACAAAGCATGCTTGTATGTGTGTGTGTGTGTGTATGTGTATGTGTGCATGCATGTGTATGTGTAATACCTGAAAGCAACTGGCAGTTGTTAAAAACTGAAAATTAAGAAAAAATATGTCTGCCTTATACATTTATTCTTGGGCTACAGGTTTTAGCATGGGAATGTTGATGAGCTCTTAGGAAAAATAAACCAAAATACAATTCTGCATATAAAGAATCTTTTTGTTCCACATATATTAAACCCCTAATCACATAATTTAATATATCATTCTAATGACTTTCTTTTGAATTGTTTTCCTATTGAAATTTATCTTCTTAATTCTAGCGTTACTTCCATAAAGGAAGCTCTTAAGGGAAAATATAAATCTAAGCAAAAAGACTTAGAGTAACTTAAATTTATAGAGATTTGCTTTTACAGCTATATTATTAAATTCAAAATTAAAGGTGAGCAGTGCCTAACCATATGTCCCTGACTAGTTATGCTCATTACAGAGAAAATTACCCTGAGGGAAAGAAACCAAAAGAAAGCCATCTGTATGTAGGTAACCTGAATTCCTCAAAGAATAGGGTAAAATATTAGATTAGATCAATGTTTCTCAACTCATCACTGAAAGTTGAAACCTGAGAAGCTTTTAAAAAACACTAATGCTTGGGTACCAGCCCCAGACATTCTGATTCACTTTATTTGGAATGATCCCAGGCAATTTTTAAAGTTCTTCAGATAATTATAATATACCACCAGAATTGAGAACCATTAGGTTAAGGGCTACAAAATTATAAATAATCATTTTTTTTTTAAGCCTTACATTTTTTTTCCTCTGCCTACCTCCAGGAAAAATTTAAACTATCCTTTAAATACAGCCTGCTTTATGTAGATTAAAGCAAAAGCAACTCATACACAAACACAAATCTGTAAGTTTGCCAAATCATCTGTCAAAATCACACTAAGTCAAAATGTAGTAAAAATTGTAAGAACTAATTTTATAAATAAAATTAATTCTTTAATTTTATGGCACGGCACCTCCATGGACTATTTCGGACTGAAGTGATAAAAGCTAAGTCAGTATAATTTTATTATTAAAAAAAAAAAAAAGAGGACGTGGAAAGACCATAATAGGCCTAGCATTAACTACACTAGATCTAGGGCCTATAGAATGTTACTGACATTTGCTTTCTCACTGACTCTCATGCTCCCTTCCTTCTGTTCTTAGCTCTGCTTCTTTTTAGATGTTGGTCTCAATAGGAACCCCAAATTCCCATCTTTGCAGCATCCTGCCATAAAAGGCAAAAACGGTCTTTTCTGCCCTTCCTGAAGAAAAGTCCCAAACAGTGACTCTGATCTGCCTGAACTGGATCACAAGTTCATTCTAAAAATCTCAAAATGTTATCTATCCACAAATACATCACGTGACAATCAAATTGAGTTTTAAAACATTAATAAAATAAACATGGGAAAGAAGTTGGAGAGTAGGCCGATCTGAAGAACTCTATGTTTGCCTGAGACAAAATGTACCTTACATTGATTGAATTACAGAAATGATCAAAGGTCATATCAAGAACAGACTTTTATCTAAAAGAGATTAATTTCACTTTTATTCTGAGAGCTAAGAGAGCCACAGACAGATTTCAACAGAGAAATGAGATAATCTAAATTGTTTTAGTAAGATTACTTTGGCATGTGTGAATAGGTTAAAGAGAATGCATTTTTTAAATAGAAACCAGAGAGAAGATGGCGGCCAACTAGGTGTAAGCTGAATCCACTTGTCCTTGCCCCCAACTTGGACTCTCAGCTGATCTTCCAACAAATAGCTTTGAACAATCAACAGAATCTTGGCCGATATGAAGTTTTGAAGCCAAGGAATATGAAGACTCTTCACAATGGGTGATAAATACAATTGGGACTTCATTAAGATTCTCACAGAGCCACCTGTTGTTTCTTCTGTTGACTACTTGGTCCTGCTGAAAATTCTTTTCATCAGAGAAGAAAATCAGAGGGGTTTTTTCTTCAGGATTTTTCCATTTTGTTAGCAGTGTCCTTGTTTTTTCAAAGCACTTTTCCTTTGTTTGCTGTGTCATAAACTGGCCTCTTCTAAGAACATATACGATCTGTACCTGATATCTTCAGCAACAATCTTGCAACCTGTTGCATCCAACATCTACAGTTTTGCTTTGGAATGCATTGATTTTCCTGGATCTTCATTGATGATCTCCTGGATTCTGTGTACAAGATCTGAACTTGTGCGATCCTTGTGTACCATATGTGTTTTCCTTGTTAGTGTGGTGACATCAGGATCAGCATCATACACCTTCTTCATATTGTAAACTGTACATATAGGGATGTTATTGAAGTCCACAATTTCCTTAGCAGCTTGCCCTGCACACAGTCCAGAAATTATGTCTGCTCTAACATCGTATTCCTTTGACATGATGGTTGCTCTCAGAATTTAATACTTTATATCTGAAACAATGATGTTAAATCATAACTTCATTTTTTGAATATTTTTTAAGGAGTTTAATTATTATTTTGAGAGAGAGGGGAAGGGAGAGAGAGGCAGAGAAGGAGAGAATCATCATTGTATGGTTGCCTTTCACCTACCTCCAGCTACAGACCTGGCTGGAGACCTGGCTTGCAACCCAGTTATGTTGCCCTGGCTGGGAATCTAACCAATGACCTTTGGGTTTTCAGGCCAGCGCATTATCCACTGTGCCACCAGCCAAGGCTAAATCATAACTTTAGAAACACAGTTTTTCAAAATTAATATGAAGCACGTGAAATAAGGAGATGCAACATTATCGCCAATTTACCACACATACCCTGTATACTATGAGGGCAGTGGATGGGACTTAGATGGGCAAAAGTTTAGTGCCAGAGATTATTTACAGCCAGGCAAAACCCCCTTCCCCTACAAAGTTCAGACCTCTGGGAAGGGAAGGATGTATCCAGCCCCCACCTCCTGCAGGATTGCAAGAACTACATCCCACAGGGAAACTCAGCAGTACAGTCAAGTCAGGATCAAGAACCCCTTGCAGAGTTTATCTCCACTGGAGAAAGACAAGAAGAGAAACACCAAAAGGACCCATTTTAAACTTCTTTCAGAGATAAAATACACTGGTTCCTACGGTGCTATTCCACTGAGGCCAGCAAGGCAGGGCGATCAGAAATTGGTGCAGCAGGTGGGAATCAGGGCCCTTCCCAGCCTAGGGCTCTCACACAGAACCGCCATCAGCACCGAGCAGGAAAGAGCTAGTCCTCTTACACAGATTGGCCCCTCTCTTGAAACAGAAAGCTAGTTCATCAAAAACTATACATTATTGGAAATCACCTGGGACAGAGATGTGGCACAGGAGCAGGGGGACAAACTCACAATTTTCCCAGAAGACTGAACCGAGCAGACCCAGGGATGTCACCATCCTGACTGCAATAGAAGCCCCCTCTATTAAGTCAGGTAAATGTTGCTTCATGTGGTACTGCCATAAATTGGATGACCCAACCCTGGATCTTGAGCTGATAAAAGCCAGAGATGGATCCAGAAAGAGAAGACAGAAGGCAAACACCAAATAGTGCTGAGACCAATTTCACCTCATGCTTCTTCAGTATTTGTGTTTTTTTTCTCTTGCATAACCCTCTAACTTTTTTTCTTTTTCTTCAATTGTATTCCAAACAATTCACTATTTTTATCTTTTATTTTTTATTCTTTTCATTATTTTTTATATTTTTAATTTTATTTCAAATCTCACATCATACCATTCTCTTTTCTTACTCCATTTTGCTTTCTTCCTGCCCTTTCTTATTTTTGTTTTAAATATTATTTTCCCCCTTCCTATACCTTGTTCTTATTCCTTCCTCCTACTATTTCTCCTCCCTCTATTCTCTCAAAATAATTATTTCCTTTAGTTAGCTCACATTCTTTTTCCCTTTCTTATTCTTATTGTTTTCCACCTTTAAAATTGTTGCTTATTTGCTGCAGGTATTGTGGTTATTGCTGTTTTTCTTCATTTTTATTTCTTTTTGTTCACTATTTTTTTATTTCAAATCTCGCAGGTTACTCTCCCCCTTTGTCTTACTCCATTTTTTCTTCCTCCTACCCTTACTAATTTCAGTTTGATTTTTTTTCCTTCTTAATCTGCATTCTACTCCTTATGTTACAAGAGGCTAGAAGCAGAGGAAGACATGTCTCACCTGTTAACCCAGCAGTCCTGGGTTAATGATATTGCCAGGTGTTTCAATATCACAAGAAACACTATGTTAGCATGGGAATAGGAAAGTTCTTGAAATTGTGTGTGTCCTTTCCACTGTCCGGGAAGAAAACCTTTGAAACTGTTTACATTCCAAGGCCCAAAAGGTGGGAAAGGGTCCAGTGCATAAAGGAAGCCCATTAACACCTCTGGGTATCCATGGCCCAGTCCTAGAAAGCTAGCACCACCATCACCTGTAAGTCAATATGTAACTTCATCATCATCCCACCAACTATGTAAGTCCTTAGAACAAAGGGCTTGCTCTCTTAGCACCCTTGGCCCTTTGGCTTCCAGACCTCTGGCCCACAGTGTCCAGCCATCCTAGAGCAAGTTTGTCACTCTGGCCATTGGACACCCTTGTTTTTTGCCCTCCCATTCATTAATAAATTTTGCATGCATGCTGACAGGCTTGCTGATCTGTAATTCTTTACTGCATTGGCAAGAAGAACCAGGGTTTCACCAATAACACTTACTCTGATTATTTCTTCACCCTCTACCCTCTCAAAATCATTTTTCTTTACTGTAGACATCTCATATTCTCTTTGCTCTTTCTTATGATATTCTTATTCTCTTTCCATCTTTATTAGCTTTTGCTCATCTGTCATTATTATTGACCCTGTTGTGGTTTTTCCTCAATTTTTGTTCCGATTGGTTCACTATTTTTCATTTTATTTCAAACTTCATATTATGCTCTTCCCTTTCCTTACTCCATTTGCTATCTTCCTTCCCATTTTTACTTATGCTTAAATTTTATTTTCTCCCTCTCTTCACCTTGTTTCTATTCCCTACTCTTATTTTTCCCCATCTTCCTTCTCAAAATCATTTTTCTTTCTTTTATTCATTTCATATTGTTTTTTCATATTGTATTATATTCTTAACCTCTTCCCAGCTTTATTAATCTTTGCTCATTTGCTATTGATGTTGCTGCTATAGTAGTGGGTATCTTTGCTGGTATGATTTTGGCTTACTTTTGCTGTATTCTGCCAGCCACTGTACAATATAGCAATATAAGATGTGGTGAGGATTGTGACTTTCAGTCAAACAGCCAGAAAGGAGAACCCACCAACAAACGGGCTATTAATAATCAAAGCCCAAGTATAACATGAGCACCTACATAAATTGAATCAAGGGCATCCCTAGAGCATCAAGCTCAGGAGATCAAAGGCACTGCACCACTGAGTCTAATAGTACTCCTATCACAGAAGGCCACCACACAAAGATGGAGTCAAATCAGAGCAATCCAGTATGCAGAAACAAACAAAAAGAGTCACCTAAAATGGGGAGACAAAGAAATAATATCAATCAAAGGGAAAGGAGGAATCCCAAGGCAGAGTGCTAAATGAAATAGAGGCAAGCAATCTGTCAGGCATAGAATTCAAAATAATAATTATAAGGATGCTCAGGAATTCAGTGAGAGTTACAAGGAACTTTATGGGAGCTATAAGGAACTTAGTGGGAACTACACCAGCATGAAAAATGAAATAGCAACTATGAAGAGGAACCAGGAGGAAATGAAGAACATACTAGAAGGAATTAAAAGCAGGCTAGATGAAGCAGAAGACAAAATCAAATCAGTGAGCTGAAAGACAAGGTAGAAAAAAAACAATCTGTCAGAACAACAAAACTTTAAAAAGTCTCAAAAACAATGAGAATAATTCAAGGGAGCTTTAGAAAAACATGATATGTAACAACACTCACATCAATGGAATACCAGAAGGAAAAGAAATGGAGCAATGGACAGAAAATCTGTTTTAGAAAATAATGACAGAAAACTTCCCTGACTAGTTGAGGGAAATAGTTACATAAGATCAAGAAGCACAGAGGGTCCCAAACAAGATGAACCCAAGGAAGCCCACTCCAAGACACATCATAATTAAAATGACAAAATATAAAGACAAAGAGAGACTCTTAGGGGCAACAAGGAAGCTCTGATAAGGCTATCTATCAGCTAGTTACTCAACAGAAGCACTGTAACCCAAAAGGAAATGGCACAAAATATTCCAATTAATGAAAAGCAAAGACTTGCAACCAAGATTACTCTATTTAGCAAGCTCTCATTTAAAATGGAAGATGAAATAAAGAGCTTCTCAGTCAAAAAAAAAAAAAAAAAGGGGGGGGGGGGGGGGCTAGGCAATTAAATCTATAAATCTCCACCAGCACTATAAGAGATGCTAAAGGGAATGCTTTAAGAAGAAGAAATAGGAACACCCTATTCATAAGAACCTATGTAAACCTATGTTCATAGCGGCATTATTTACAATAGCCAAGTGCTAGAAACAGCCTAAGTGCCCATTAGTGGATGATTGGATCAAAAAAACTTTGGTACATTTACACAATGGAATTCTATACAGCAGAAAGAAAGAAGGAACTCGTACCCTTTGCAACAACATGGATGGAACTGGAGAGTATTATGCTTAGTGAAATAAGCCAGTCAGTGAAGGACAAATATCATATGATCTCACCCATTACGGGACAATAATGAGCAAAACTAACAACAAGCAAAACAGAACCAAATATATGAATACAAGGAATAGGCCTTAAGTGGTCAGGGGAAAAGGGGTTGGGGGGAGGTAGAGGCAAGAAAGGGGAGCAGCTTAGACAAGAACCTAGTATAAAGGAACCATGGACATGGACAACAGGGGGGATTGACTTTGGGGGGAATGGGTGGGTGGGGAGGGGGACAGAGGGGAGCAAAAAGGGAATGGATGTAATACAACAACAATAACATTTTTAAAAAAGAAGAAGAAATAGAGACCAACCAGAACACAGGTACAAAGGAAAAATGGTAATGAGCACATGCCCATCAATAATAACCTTAAGTGTAAATGGATTAAATGCTCCAATAAAAAGATGGAGTAGCAGAATTGATAAGAAAACATGACCCACATATATGCTATCTACAAGAGATCCACCTCAGAACAAAGGACCTACACAGACTGAAAGTGAAGGGATAGAAAAAATATTTCTAGTAAACAGACATGAAAAAGAAAAAGCCAAGGTAACAAATACTTATGTCAGACAAAAAAGACTTCAAAACAAAGGCCATAAAAAGGGACAAAAAAGGACACTTCATAATGCTTAAGAGAAAAATCCATCAGAAGATATAACCCTTATAAACATTATGGACCCAGGACAGGAGCACCCAAGTATATAAAGAAATCTTGGAGGACTTCAAGAAAGATATAAATAACAACACACTTATAGTAAGGGATTCTAACATCCTATTATCAACAATGGATAGATCTTCCGAACAAAGAATCAAGAAGGATGTCATGACACTGAATAACACTCTAGACCAAATGGACTTAATTGATATATACAGACCTTTTCACCCAAACGAAGAAAAACATACATTCTTTTCAAACGCACATGGAACACTCTCAAAAATAGACTGCATCGTAGGACACCAAACAAGCCTCAACAAATTCAAGAAGATTGGAATTATATCAAGCATTCTCTTGGATCATACTAGCTTGAAACTAGAAACCATCCTCAAGCAAAAATCTCAAAAACATTCAAACTCATGGCAACTGAATAACATGTTGTTAAATAATGAATGGGTTAACAATGAGATCAAGAAAGAAATTAAAAGGTATCTGGAAACTAATGAAAATGCACATAACAGCCCAAAACCTATGGGACATGGTGAAGGCAATCCTGAAAGGGAAGTTCATAGCAATACAAGCCCACTTAAAGAAGAGAGAAAAATCTCAAATTAACACCTAACCCTGTATCTAAAAGAACTAGAAGAACAACATCAAACAAAGCCCAGAGCAAGTAGAAGGAAAGAAACAATCAGGATGAGAGAATTAAACAACAGAGACAATAAAAAACTAAACAAAAAAAATTTTAAATAATAAAAAATAATTCCAAAGGATCAATGAATCCAGAAGCTGGTTCTTTAAAAAATATAAAAAAAAAAAAAAAAAAGACCTCTCTGCTCCTCTTGTTCAACAGACAGCTGTGTCTTCTTGCACAGTGCCAGCCTCAACCCTGGGACACAATGGTGAAGGTTGGAGTGAACGGATTTGGCCATATTGGGTGCCTGGTCACAGGGCTGCTTTTTACTTTGGCAAAGTGGATGTTGTCGCCATCAATAATCCCTTCATTGACCTCAATCAACTACATGGTCTACATGTTTTAGTATGATTCTACTCATGGCAAGTTCAAAGGCACAGTCAACGCTGAGAACAGGAAGCTTGTCGTCAATGGAAAGTCCATCGCCAGGAATGGGATCCCATCAACATCAAATGGGGTGATGCTGGTGCTGAATATGTTGTGGAGTTCACTGGTGTCTTCACTACCATGGAGAAGGCTGGGGCTTAATTGAAGGGTGGAGCTAAGAGGGTCATCATCTCTGCCCCTTCTGCTGACGCCCCCATCATATTTGTGATGGATGTGAACCACGGCAACTTTGACAACTCCATGAAGATTGTCAGCAATGCCTCCTGCACCACCAACTGCTTGGCTCCCTGGCCAAGGCCATCCATGACAACTTTGGTATTGTGCAGGGACTCATGACCATAGTCTATGCCATCACTGCCACCCAGAAGATCATGGATGGCCCCTCTGGAAAGCTGTGGTGTGATGGCCAAGGGGCTGCCCAGAATTCAGCTATAAGACTTTAATTATAAAGTCATAATGTTAGATGATTAGTGTATAAATATATTAAGATCACTACTCAGGACAAAGGTAGAACTAGGAGCAGTAAGCAGGATGGTAAGCCATATGACATTTTTAGTAAATGTTGAGGAGAGATAAGTTAGTAAATAACCCCAACCAGAATGGTGTAGATGGTATTCTACCATATAGCAAGAGCCCCAAAGGAAAACCAGCAAAGAACAAAGGCTTTGAGGTGGTACTAAGGACAAAATAGATGCTGACCTCACCCCTTCCCAGATCTGTTGTTCATCACCCTGAAGAGGAGCACAGTCACTTGGCCAGGATGTAAAGGGGTGAGGACTTTGGAGGAAAGCTAGATGCTCTAGTGAAGATTTCCTTATTTTTGGCTCTCCAGTATCCAAACCCTAGGTGGGAGCCACAAAAGGAGCAAATTCTCCTTCTCTGACCCCTGTAAAGAATGCCCTCACATGTGGCCCATGTCCTACACTCCACCTTGAGATAGTCACAAAATGTACAGCCAACCTGAGAAATTCTTCGAGGCACAGGCAGCAGTTTAAATAACAAGTAGGACATGAGGCACACTGTAGACATTAAGTATTTCAACATATAACCCCTAAGCATCATTAGGATAGTATATACCCCAAATATTCACTTCATGCCTAAAAGCTCCATTTTTTTATCATGTGAACATATTCCTTAGTCTGCTCTAATTAGATAATTTGGACTAGGGTGTGTGGGGGAAGAGGCACAACAGTTTAATAACAGCAGCTGGTATAACTGTAAACATAACACCTTCTTATTTTTTAATTCTAAAGTATTAATTTTTGCATATATTTTATTATTAAACTAGAGAACCTGGATGGCTAACAGTCCAATGGTAGCAGTGATAGAGGTTCTGACCCAGTAGCAGTCCCTTAACTGACCTAGTGCCAGACGTGGCTACCAGCTGCAGCTACCCAGCTTTCCTGGTTCCTGACAATTTTCTGAGCCTGCTTCTCAAGACCTTTCCATTTTTGGATATCTTTGCAATAAATTTATTTTCTGTTTAAGTTAACCAAGGTTGGTTAGCACTTTCAGCAGTGAATTGGAGGAAAGTGCAAATCCAAACTGCAAGATATCACCTCACACCTGTTAAACTGACTATTATCAACAAGACAAGTAATAACAAGTGCTAGAGAGGTTGTGGAGAAAAAGGAACCCTAATTCACTGCTGGCAAAAATGTAAACTGGTACAGTCACTGTGGGAAACAGTATTGCAGTTCCTAAAAAGATTAAGAATAGAGTTACCATATGACCCAGCAATCCCTCTTCTGGATATCTACCTGAAAATTTCAAGAACATTTATTTGCAAAGATATATGCACCCCTATGTTCATTGCAGCATTATTCGTAGTGGCCAAGACATAGAAACAACTGAAGTGTCCTTAGAGAGAGGACTGGATAAAGATGATGGGTTCAAATATAAAATGGAATACTCACTCAGCCATAAGAAAAGACAAAGCACTGCTATGTGCAACAACATGGGTAGGTCTTGAGAATGTATATTTTAAATTCTGGATTGGTAAAGGGGGCCAAATATATGGCAACAGAAGATGATTTGACTTTGGATGGTGGACACCCAATACGATATACTAATCACATATCATAGAAATATACACTTGAAACCTTTACCATCTTATTAACTAATGTTACCCGAACAAATTTAATAAAAATCTACAATAACAAAAAATATTTTATACTTTAGCAAATTACAGCTACTAGTAGACTGACTTGCCTGGTGAGGGTGAGGCTCATATCAAAATGGCAGTAACCAGTATTCTATGACCTATTAAGAAAGCAGAGCAAAATGACAGCAAGTGATGCTGCCTGTCCTCACACTCAAAATCATATGACTCCTGCTCTTCTTTTCTTTTCTTTCTTCTTCTTCTTTTTTTTTTTTTTTTTTTGGTGTTTTTTTTCCATATCAATATCTTTTATTTGTTTTGCTATTACAGTTGTCCCAATTTCCTCCCCTTTTCCCTCCCCCACCCAGTAACCCATTTCCTCCAGCAATGCCCCCCTTAGTTCATGTCCATGAGTCATGCATGTAAGTTCTTGGGCTTCTCCATTTCTTTTATTCTTCTTAACATCCCCCTATCTATTCTGTAACCATCCATGTGTACTTCTCTTTTCTTTCACATCCAGACACCACTTAATTATTGCCTTCTGTCAGCTTCTCAAATCATATTAACACACAGTTTTCTTTTCATTATTTTTAAATGCCTACATTAATTCATTTGTTTAAAGAATTACTCTTCTAAGTAATATGAATTGCAATATTACCAAACACATGCAAATATACATTTACATACATATATATATTTTACACATATTTAAAGTACATACTGAATTTTGAAGAGTTAATACAAAAAATTTAAAATATGCCAATAGCTTATATAACTATTACATGTTAAATGATAGTATTTTAGATATATTATAGCAAATTAAGCAGCTTTTTTCTTCTTTAATACATATTTTACTCTGGAATGCTATTTTTGTGAAATATATCACAGAAATGGTATATTGTAGAACTCACTTTTGTGAAAGTTGTCCTAGAGACAGTGCCAAACCCATAGTAAAAAATGAATTTGGTTTTTGAGTCAGATCCTCCCCCCTCCAATAATACAACTCAACTTTATTCTAAGCTACTGGAACTACAACTTATTCCTTTTGGAGTTTCCCATCTTAAATAGTAGATTGATTTGGGGGCAGGGGGGACACTGTGTAAGACCTCAGAAAAAAGTTTTACTTCTTTCAATACCCTGTTTTTCCTCTACATGTGTTTTACAAGTTGAAGCCTTCAGAAATAATGGCATTTGCAGTGCTCAGCTGGTTCCCAGAGTAGAAGTTATTATTTCTACTAAGTTGAGGTAAAAAATAAAAATCCCTAGAATTTAAATAATTTTGTAGAATAGTAGTCTAGCTACTTTTTGAACTTGTGGTTGACTTCCTATGTGGTCCTAAGCTAACCCCTGAAATATTTAAGAGTCTTTTGAGGTAGAGATTAGGTATGTTCCCATTTCAATAATAAAGTTTACCATAGCTTTCATTCCTTTTCCCAAGCATCCCCATTTTGGAGCCTTCATAACTGGAAATGTATATTTCCACAATCTATTTGAAAGGAATCTCATCTAATATACATGTTAATATGAGAATATATATGTTACCTATGTACACGAATCATAGTTTAGTAGTTGGCAACTCCCATACAAATTGGTCTTCATTCTCAGCATTTTTTCTAACCTAAAGATTGACTGATTTCACAACACACCAACAACCAGTTAGTTGCTATTTAAACATAAATTGCTAACAAAATCTATATATTACAAACCCACTAATAAGCGCATATTTTGTAACAGTGAATAAGAAAGATAGCATGTATTCTTTATAATGTACATCCATATTTTCTTTTTTCTTCTTCCTTAATTGCATTCAATTTTCCTGAGTTATTGCAAGTAACATGATTTTTTCCATATTGTGAAAAACTCCAATCTAAGAAAACTTAACCTGCAGTAGTGCAGATACAAGTAATATATAAAATTATACCTTATTTAGTAAAATCTATTTATAAGAAAATCATTTAAAAGCATTCATAAGTTAAAGTTGGTTCTTATCCATTCAGCTACCCTATGTCTCTTGATTGGTGCATTTAATCCATTTACCTTTGTACCTGTTTGTTTCTGTCTGTCTCCCTCATTTCTTCATCTTCTTAAAGCAGACCCTTTAGCATCTCTTGCAATGCTGGTTTGATAGAGATGTATTCTTTTAGACTTCTTTTGTCTGGGAAGCTTTTTATTTCATTTTCCATTTTGAATGACAGCATTGCTGGGTAGAGTATTCTTGGTTGCAGGCCTTTGTTTTTCATTGCTTGAAATATTTTTTGCCATCCCCTTCTGGCTTGTTGTGTTTCTGTTGGGAAATCAGCTGGTAACCTTATGGGAGCCCCCTTATTTGTTATTAGCTATTTCTCTCTTGCTGCTTTTAGGATTCTCTCCTTGTCTTTGAAATTTGCCATTTTAATGATGTGTCTTGGAGTGGGCCTGTTTGGGTTGATCTTCATTGGGACCCTTTGTGCTTCCTGAGCTTACATGACTTTTTCTCTCCTCAAGTTAAGGAAGTTTTCTGTTACTACTTTTTCAAACATGTTTTCTATCCCTTGCTCCTCCTCTTCGCCTTCCGGTATCCCTATGATACAGATGTTATTACACTTCATGTTGTCCTGCAGCTCTCTTAAAACCTCTTCATTCTTTTTTAGTCTTTTTTCATTTTGATGCACTGCCTGGGAATTTTTTTCTACATTGACTTCCAGCTCACTGATCCGATCATCTGCATTCTCTAGCCTGCTTTTGATTCCTTCTACTGTGGTCTTCAATTCAGAAATGGTATTCTTCATTTTCTCCTGGCTCATATTGATGGTTTCTATGTCCTTTTTAGTTCTTAGTAAGTTCCTTGTATCTTCCCTGGAGTTGTTTATTGTTTATAATTCCTCTGGAGTAGTTTGTAGTTTTCTTTGAACTCACTGAGCTCATTGAGTTCAATAATGATAGCATAATTATTTTGAATTCCATGTCTGATAGTGTGCTTGCCTCTATTTCATTTTGTACTCTTCCTGAGGATTCCTCCTTTCCTTTCCCTGAGGGTTTATTTCTTTGGCTCCCCATTTTAGGTGACCCTTGTTTATTTCTGCTTCTTGGATTGGTCAGCTTTGACTTACTGTTTTAGTGGTGTGACCTTCTGTGGTGTAGATGTGCACTCTTTTTCACTTCCTGGCTTCTTGCTTGTTGACGTCAGCTCATGTCCCAGTCTAGGCCTAGTCAGCCAGTTGGAGACTACCAGAGAGAGATCCACTGTCTTTGTCTATCTCCTTTAGTTGATAATCCAATCAGTCTGTGATCAACGGTCAGTTTTAGGCACCTCTGGGTGGGGCAGATTAATTCAGTTGTGAATCCAATCAACCTGTGATATGAAGTCAAGTTTAGGCACTGTTGGGTGGGGCTGTGGCTTCCCCTCAGGCTCCTGCCCTTTGGAAAAGAGTAGTCTGCTGGCTGTAGGGGGGGTTGGGTCTGCCCTGGACTCCCTGGCTGCTCCCTCAACCCTCCCCCTAAAACCACTGACCCAAACTTTCCCCATGAGTCTCTAGTCCACTCTGCCCTTTCTCTACTGGAGCCCTGGGTAGGAGCTACCACTGTATTTTCATGCGTGGTCATTTAAAGATCTCTATCTCTCCGTCAAGCTGGCTAAACCTGGCAGCTCTTTTGCTTTTCACAGCTGGATGCTATTTTACTCTCAGCTTTGTTGCTGTAGGCTGGGGTTTAGATCCCACCCTTCTCAGGTGGAGCCCCCAGCTGCTGTGATATTTCTCTCTCTTCAGCTGCCACCCCATGGGAGACCCACCAGCCCTCTTGCATCTCTGAACTTCCTACCAGTCATGTTGTGATGGATCAGCTCTTCTGTTCTGTCTGTGGTAATATGACTTCTCTCCAGTTGGTGTTCTGTTGGTTATTCGGATGAATTCTCCCCAATTAAGTTGTAATTCCAGTTTGATGTTGGGAGGAGATTGGTGTAGCTCCACTTACTCCTCCACCATCTTGGTTCTCTCTACTTTTATCATTACACAATATTATTTTTTTAATTTTATTGTTGTTGTATTACATCCATCCCCTTTTTGCTCCCCTCTGTCCCCC